>VXBI01005154.1:0-134529 GCA_013397375.1 Toxostoma redivivum | reverse complement strand
TTATTCAACCCCCAACAAAGGGCAACATATTGCTTTCACCCACAGGGTGGATGGCAGTCAGTGAGTTGTTTTCCACTGTTCAGTTGACAGTTTCATGCCCAATTCCTGTCTACTATTCAAACTCCGCTCTAAAATGGAAATACTAATGTTGTCACCATCCTTTCTAAGTAACTCTGTAACATCTGAGTGCTGTGCAAATAGTTGCTTATTTATTTTCTGTCATAATTCCTGGGGTACAGGACTTCAGGCACTCAAGTTGAATAAGCTCACAATACATTATTCTGAGCTCTCAGTTCTACAAACTCATGTCTCATGTGTGTGGTTATACAGGAGATATTTTATTAAGTCCCCACCTTCCTGACTTCACTCACAGTTATGTGTGCCCAACACTTCTGCAGATTAGACCTAGAGCCTCTGTGAGGCAAATAGAAAATGGGCAAAACACAAGAACTGCTTTGCGGAGAGTCTGGAGAGAGGAGTTATTTGTCACTGCAGGAGAGCTTTGGGGCAGAGATGAGAGCAGCATCCAACTCCGCAGCCTGACAGTCCAGGGTGTGAGCAATAAGATGTTCCTCTGTCCTCTTCATTCATTTGACACCTTCTCACCTTTGCAACAGATGAAGAAAAGATCCTGCAGGTAAGAAACTCCTTCATACACGACCCTGAGCCAGTCCTAGGAGACAGGAGACAGGAAAGAGAGCCAGGGAAGGGGTGGATTTGATCTCTACGCAGGCAAGAGGAAGGAGTGACTGTGCTCTTCCTGTGCCTAATCCACAAGTGGAATTTTGCTGGAAAGGACTTAAGTAACCTGAAAAGTTCTTTCCTACCTCTGACATACGCCTTTCAGGGTTTAAAAATCTATATTCTTTGTTTTCATATCATGAAGACTAGGTATGCATAGGAGAAATAAGGTGTATATTTCACAGTAGTAATTTTGTAATTTTTTCTATTTAACTGTTTTCCCAGGGATTCAATGTCTTTTCCTTTCTCCTGGGATCTCTAAATTAACATTTGGTACCTTTATGCTAGATACAGTCTAGTGTGGTCGATGTTCCATGATCTAGACTCATCTAGAATGCATGAAGCAAGACAAAAGGATAGATCCCTCTGTCCTCAGAATCTTAGAATCACAGAACGGTTTGGGTAGGAAGAGACCTTAAAGATCATATAGTTCCAAACTCCTGTCATAGGCAAGAACGCCTTCCACTAGACCAGGTTTCTCAAAGCCCCATCCAACCTGGCCTGGGCACAAGTGTTTTTGGAAAGTACAGTATGAGGAATCATGAGCTCTGAAGCTTCAGTGGGAGCCTGGCTCTTTGTCTTAAAATGCCACCAAGGATAAATTTGAGCAGACATCTGCCTTTGGGATGGGGTGTGGGACAGAGGTGTACAGTCCTTTTGCTCTGCTCTGGCTACTGGGGCTGTAACCTCTGGAAGAAGAGGCAAAGGAGAGCAGAGGCCAAGAGCAGCTGCTCCAGCAAGGCTCACTGGTGGCACCTGTTGGACAATTTTTGTGGTACCTCCAAAGTGAATTAAACACACTCTTGTGCTTAAATATAAAAGAAGAGGCAAGTGAACAATGCATTGGGCAGAGTCCCATCACAATATGCAGTTCTACATGGAATCTGAAAAAATGCATCACAAACAGATTCCTAATGTACACAGCACCAAATCCAAGATTATTTGCATGGGGCACCTCCTGTGTATCCACCCTTCACCATGCTCTGCTGCTCAGAGTTTGGCCCTGAGCTTGGGTCCCTGAGGTGTTATTCCAGGAGGGCTGCAAGACAAAGCTGAGACTGTTTCTTATCATCAAGGGAAAAGTCACTCTCTTGGAAGAAGTCTGTTCTGTCTCTGGGATTCCTACTTCCAGCCAGTTTAACCCCTCCTTGCCCTCCATGCCAGATCATTCCTCAGTCACAAATCACCACTGCTGAGCAGTTATAATTAGAATTTCCCTTTTATGTCTGTTGCCACTGGAAGTTTTTAGACCAAACCAAAAATTTTGGGGGAGACTGTCGTGGGAACTTGAATTGCTGTGAGCAATCAGGAGGTAGCTCATCCAAAGGCATGTGTTGGTGTTGGCCCAGTGCCCTTACTTTTCTGGGGATCTGTCTCCATGCTGACTCAGCAAGTCAGATACTTCCCTTAGCTCAGGAGTGGGTTTTGGCAGTCTGCCACTGCATTTTTGGTCACAACAAACCTGTTTAACTTATGAGACCAGTCTTGAACTATATAACTACTGGAGTTATATAGCTCTAGTATATCTGTCTATTTGTTTAAAAAAGCAATAAATGGTCCTCATTTGTAAACTAACCAGTTCTTTAAATGCTTGTCTTTTACCTTGTGTTTTGTCTTCATCTTTCTGTTCTCTGCAACATCTACCTGTCACCCCTCTTCCCTCAGCTTTTTCTTCCTTTTACCCTATTCTTTTTGTGGTTTTCTGCTTTAATTTTTGTCTTTCTACCTGTAGTTTGTTTTTTCAACTGCAAAGCAACTCTGTAAGATGTAGATCTCTGATCATTGCTTATTTAGGTCAAAAATAATATAAAAACATATAGAAATAAATAGGTAAAATGCAATATTACAGCAACTCTGGTGTGGAAAATTATTATTACTTGTTAAACAGAGATTTTTTTTTAAATTAGCCCTCTGTATTCAGTACCAATTTGGTTTTCTTATGCCAGAAGGCTGATTCACATGTAAAACCAGTGGGCTGTGCTTTGGACAGTTTATTTAGCCCCATATTCATATCTTTTATATCTAACCTGGACAGTTGAACAGCATTACACTTTGAAATTGGTTTCATACTATGTCTGTTACACCACTATGCCTTATTTTTGCTTTCTTTTGCATAATGAAGATGTTGTTCACTGCCATAGTTTTCTTTCTCCAAAAAAAAAAAAACCCACAGAAAATGAAGAAAGCTTTGGCTCATAGAAGTATGATCATGAAGAGGAATGTATCACAGAAAAGAATTAAAGTGATGACTGACAGATTTCTTCTGCAATGTAGAAAGGTACTCCCTCTTCAATCTTGGCTTGTATCATCCAATATTGTACTATAAAATGTAGACTATAGCTATAGGAAAAAGAAATCCTTAAGCAAATCTAGTTGTAGAATGATGTGTATTTTCCCTTGGAAGAGTAAAATGTGGTTCAATTGCATAACTGTGTGCCCCATACTTCTACTTCTTTGCATTTTGCACAGTCCAGAAGCTCAGATCTCCAATAAAAAAACATATTTATATACAACCATATTTGGCAAAATTTTCCATACCTAGGCAACAGGCTTGCATAAATCCACCAGGGATGATTCCTGTGTTCATGTGTAGATCCAAAAGAAAGGTAATAAGATTCTGAAATCAGACAAAAACTGTTCAAGGAAAGCTGTGCTGATAACCCCCACCATTTTCAGGCTGTGTATCCTTTCTAGATGCATTGTTAATCCAGCTTATCCATTTTCCCCAGTCTTCTGAGGGAAATCCCTTCTACAGTCCCAAAGTGACCTAATAGCTGCTGAAATCACCATCAAAAGGAAGTTGCTGATGGTTTTCAACAGCTATCATCCTCTGTCTCCCCTCAGACCTATAGTGGCCATAGCCAAGATAAGAAGTCCCCACTGTTGAGTACAGATGCCAAGCTGGCTATCAGCCAGAATCTCATCTTGCCAGTAAGGTAATGGACCTTTTGATTTCCTTTCACACTGGAGCGATGGATGTTGTCCTTGCAGAGGTGATACCACTTCAGGAACATAAGGAGCACATCAGCTACCTGATGTAAGGTTTGCCAAAGTGGCCCAAATCTAGACTGCAGGACCAGGGTGATACCAGCCCTTTCATGGAGGAGATGAAAATAGCTATAAACAACAGAGAGGTTTTTAAGATGCCACCTTTCTTACAGAATAGGTACAAGTGTCACTGAATCTCCATGGCTTCTAAATGCAGACATAGAGTGAATTGTGAGTGTGACCAAGGAGGGGACATGAAGTAAATGCTACACTTGACAGATGCCTAAATCAGTCAGTGAAGCATATAATCACAGAACGGTTTGGATTGGAAATGAACCTTAAAGAACATCTAGTTCCAACCCTGCTGCCACGGGCAAGGACACCTTTCACTGGGTTGCTCAGAGTCCCATACACCCTGGTCTTGAATACTTCCAGGGAGGGAGAGCCCACAGCTTCTCTGGGCAACCTGTTCTTTATTCCTTATATCTAATCTAAATCTACCTTATTTCATTTTAAAACTGGTACTGCTTGCCTGATCACTACATGTTTGTGCAAAAAGTCCCTTTCTGTACTTCTTGTAAGCCCCCTTTACATACTGGAGTAAGCTACAGGGCAGTGCACCTCTTTAAAAGGGGTACNAAGGAAGTGCGGAAGGAAGTGAGGAAGGAAGGAAGTGCGGAAGGAAGGAAGGAAGGAAGGAAGGAAGGAAGGAAGGAAGGAAGGAAGGAAGGAAGGAAGGAAGGAAGGAAGGAAGGAAGGAAAAGAGCATCAGCAGAAGAAAAGCAAAGGGAAGCAAAGTGAGATAGAAGGTGCTGTTACATTCCCTGCTCCATCTGCTGGAGCAGCCCAGAACAACTTGTAGTGTTCACCCAGACAATTTGATGGCAGCAATATTCTCCTGGTTTGTTACCTAACTACCTTTCTTCAGATAATTATTTGGTAGCAGTGAGGTGCATCCTTTTTGTAATCACATCTGAGATTTGATTTCTCCCTGTTAAGTGTTTTGAGCAGCTGTAATTTCATGTTTAGGTGTAACAGGATAATATAGAAGCTTCTGTATTGTTATGAAATTATATGATACAACTCAACTCCAGAGTTTAAAAAAAGAAAAAATTTCTTTAAGAAGATGCAGTTCACTGCACTGGATGAGTGATAATAACTCCTCATGATTTATTTTACAGCCATTTCCTTTTCCTGCTTGGGTTCCCACATCAGTTCTCTTTTGTCTCCACTTTTATAATTACTGTCTTTACTGTTTCTCTTCTGCAATACTTAGAAAAAGGTAACTGATTTACTAAAATATGAGTATTGGTCTAATACCGATACTCAACTGTGACGGACAAAAGACTCTCTAACAATTTAAAGTTAGAAAGTGTTTGTTTATTTAGTGCTGGGCAGCAGCATGAGGTCATCCTCTAATACTCACTGCAAAATCACAGGTGATGACAGAGTCTATTTATTGACAAAAGCTTCAAACAGATACATATTCATAATCACAGCCCCTCCTATTCCCTGCTTCCTATGGTAATTAGCTTGAATAGCTATTAAGCATGCGTGATTGGCTTCTTAAATTGAGTCTGGGGTTGGTTTTATGGGGAGGGGTCTTAAAAGGGAGGAAGTAAGGCGAGTCTTCCCCACCCTAAACTTTTGACCTTTTCTATTAATGACAATATAAATGATTTCTGGGTATAGTCCAGGTTCTTCAAAGAATGGGTTTCTGGTTGCATTGTCTATGTTCCTTTGAGTTCACTTACTAGTTTCGTCTTTTCTCATTATAAGCACAGCTGAGCAAACATAAGATGACAACCAATTATTTAAATTTCAGATAACTATTTCAAGCCCGATTTTCCTTCTAACTTTTAACTGTTTTCAGCAAGGTCTATCTACCCATTTGCTTCTTAATTAATTCTAGTAAATAACTAACTTTTAACTAAAATCCTAATTTTTAAGATTAGTGTTTCATTAACTTTTGTAAATCATAATATTCTCATTTGTTTCTTTAATCATAAGTTTAATAGTTCACTTTTCTACAGTTTCAATGAAGCTGGTCATGATGGAATGCAACATATTATTAAAATATTTTCATTCAAGTAAAGCATGGTATTTCTGATTGACATTTAGTTTCTAATGCTTGATATTAAAGGGAAGAGTATGGCATTGTAAATCTTAGGTTTGATAGGAAGATTACAAAACTTTCAACTGACATTCCTAAAGAACAAAGAAAATCCCAGAGAGATAATCAAGGTATGATGAAAATAAATTAAGTCCATTATCTGATATATAAGCACATTCAGAGGATACTCTGAGATAAATATGG
Organism: Toxostoma redivivum; assembly: GCA_013397375.1. Lineage (NCBI taxonomy): Eukaryota > Metazoa > Chordata > Aves > Passeriformes > Mimidae > Toxostoma > Toxostoma redivivum. The sequence goes on along the minus strand of VXBI01005154.1, from coordinate 128,483 downwards.
AAATATTAACTTGGTCATTAGAGGAAATATCTGTCCCTACTATTATTTAAATGCTCAGGGACAATTGTCCTGAAACAGGATGCAAATAAACCCAGTTCCCAAGCCTGTCTAATTTTATAGCCCATCAGTGTTGGTTATCCTAATGTAAATACAAGGCATTGTCTGTGCAGAGTGCTTCATCATGAAAAAAATGGGTCAAATATATCACAATGATACCAGATTATGAAAGAGCTGTACCTCTACAGTCTCCATACAATCTACAGAAAAAATATATGATGATGGTGATGATTTTTTTTAAATTTTATTTTAATTTTTTTTAAAGAATCATGAACACACTATTTTCTGGAATCAGATGACTCAAATTCTGCCACAGGCAGAGTATAATATAGGCAAAGTCTGCCCTCTTAACAGCCATGACATTTGTTAAAATAGAGCTGTGGAGTTATAGTGTAGAAGCATGAATTTATTTTAGATTGTGTAGATCATTAAATAATTGAACTGTGGTATTATTCTTTACAGCATCTTTAATATATTTTCACTCATATTCTTTTAGATAGTCCATTATAATTTAGGTATACAAGATTTCCACCTATTCCATTGACCCAGGAAAACTAGGGAAAAGGTGANACTAAAATATGAGTATTGGTCTAATACCGATACTCAACTGTGACGGACAAAAGACTCTCTAACAATTTAAAGTTAGAAAGTGTTTGTTTATTTAGTGCTGGGCAGCAGCATGAGGTCATCCTCTAATACTCACTGCAAAATCACAGGTGATGACAGAGTCTATTTATTGACAAAAGCTTCAAACAGATACATATTCATAATCACAGCCCCTCCTATTCCCTGCTTCCTATGGTAATTAGCTTGAATAGCTATTAAGCATGCGTGATTGGCTTCTTAAATTGAGTCTGGGGTTGGTTTTATGGGGAGGGGTCTTAAAAGGGAGGAAGTAAGGCGAGTCTTCCCCACCCTAAACTTTTGACCTTTTCTATTAATGACAATATAAATGATTTCTGGGTATAGTCCAGGTTCTTCAAAGAATGGGTTTCTGGTTGCATTGTCTATGTTCCTTTGAGTTCACTTACTAGTTTCGTCTTTTCTCATTATAAGCACAGCTGAGCAAACATAAGATGACAACCAATTATTTAAATTTCAGATAACTATTTCAAGCCCGATTTTCCTTCTAACTTTTAACTGTTTTCAGCAAGGTCTATCTACCCATTTGCTTCTTAATTAATTCTAGTAAATAACTAACTTTTAACTAAAATCCTAATTTTTAAGATTAGTGTTTCATTAACTTTTGTAAATCATAATATTCTCATTTGTTTCTTTAATCATAAGTTTAATAGTTCACTTTTCTACAGTTTCAATGAAGCTGGTCATGATGGAATGCAACATATTATTAAAATATTTTCATTCAAGTAAAGCATGGTATTTCTGATTGACATTTAGTTTCTAATGCTTGATATTAAAGGGAAGAGTATGGCATTGTAAATCTTAGGTTTGATAGGAAGATTACAAAACTTTCAACTGACATTCCTAAAGAACAAAGAAAATCCCAGAGAGATAATCAAGGTATGATGAAAATAAATTAAGTCCATTATCTGATATATAAGCACATTCAGAGGATACTCTGAGATAAATATGGAAATATTAACTTGGTCATTAGAGGAAATATCTGTCCCTACTATTATTTAAATGCTCAGGGACAATTGTCCTGAAACAGGATGCAAATAAACCCAGTTCCCAAGCCTGTCTAATTTTATAGCCCATCAGTGTTGGTTATCCTAATGTAAATACAAGGCATTGTCTGTGCAGAGTGCTTCATCATGAAAAAAATGGGTCAAATATATCACAATGATACCAGATTATGAAAGAGCTGTACCTCTACAGTCTCCATACAATCTACAGAAAAAATATATGATGATGGTGATGATTTTTTTTAAATTTTATTTTAATTTTTTTTAAAGAATCATGAACACACTATTTTCTGGAATCAGATGACTCAAATTCTGCCACAGGCAGAGTATAATATAGGCAAAGTCTGCCCTCTTAACAGCCATGACATTTGTTAAAATAGAGCTGTGGAGTTATAGTGTAGAAGCATGAATTTATTTTAGATTGTGTAGATCATTAAATAATTGAACTGTGGTATTATTCTTTACAGCATCTTTAATATATTTTCACTCATATTCTTTTAGATAGTCCATTATAATTTAGGTATACAAGATTTCCACCTATTCCATTGACCCAGGAAAACTAGGGAAAAGGTGACTCCAGCTAGGGATTATATCTGGAATTACAGTCTCTCTGGGGAAGACACTACATTTCTGGCATGATCACTTAGTAACAGCAGCTGGTTTATGAAGGCAGGCTGGGCAATGTTGTGCCATGGTGTGTCAGGTCTGTTGTTGTGAGGGGACACGGCAGCCAGTGTTCTCTTCCCTGTGCCTGGAGCTTTGCTGCTGCCTTTCAGTTTGCAGACATATGATGGCTGTGCCAAGTCAACACTGATGCTGCACAAGGACCTTCAATTTCTGGACTGTCCCCACAACACAGTATCCTGTGTACTGACAGCCATCATTCATCTGTAAAAATAGATGTTTCTTGTGGCTGGTGAGGAGTAGAATCTTATTTCTTGTTTTGTTTAACATTTTCAGTGATCACAAAAAAGCCAGCTTGCCCCTCAGAAAACCTCAGTGATCTTATCCAGCATATCTCCATACCTTCATTAAAGTGATACTTGATTAAATACAAAGAAAAATGCATAGGCAATGGAAGAAATACCATTTTTGTTGTATAGAAACAAGAAACAAATATTGACTTGCAGCGCTCAGTGGTTGCTGTAGAACACAACACATAAGTACCACACTAAGAGGTTTACCAGTAGGTGGTGACATGTAATTATTTATTAGCTGTTTTCTGCCTGCAAAGGTTCTGAACTACAATCAGCTTCACTGTGCAACTTTTTGTTTAAGCTTTCCTTTCGTATTGCTCCACTTTTCTCAGATCTCTTTTACAAGTTTCACAGCTGCAGAAGTGTTTCATCTTTTGGCTGTAGAATGTCAGCCTGCTCCTGTTCCCTGAGCTGCAGGGCTGCCTTCCCACTGCTTGGTTTGTGTGGTTTCAGGGTTTTTTGTCTGTTGATGAAAGAATATAACCCAGTTCTCTCAAAACATGCATGAGAAAAAAAAAAATCAATCCTTTCTTTATAGTGTGAACCTCTTATTTACTTCCCATGAATGAACAAGTTTTAGAGTTAGCTGTGTGAAAATCTGCGATTTACTGCCAAATGTAATCAGCAGCCTCCCCTAAGTCCATCACACCCTTCTACACATCAGTGCTCCCAAGTTACGAAGCTATCAGTAACCCTGGAAAAAAATGGTTCCCCTCAGTTTGATCTATCTATTATTTTCTATTCATTTAAATACCATGTGTGGGTTGTGACTATTGAAAGCCATATATCTACAGTGTATGAAATGAAGCTTGGGTTTAGATAGTGAGCAGTTTTGGAGCACCAGGGAGAAACAATCCTTAAGGCTTCTCTTAGGCCTCAGTAATCACCACAGAGCTGAGCTGGGCTGGTTTGTTTTATGAGAAGTGTATTGGCTCCATGGAGGCCACAGCCCAACTTACTCTACAGGCTGGAGCAGAGGTGATAGATAAGAGTGCCCCTGAAAGCCTCTGCCCACAGCCAGTGGGTGTATCTGGGTGAAAAGTGTCTTGGTGCCATTTGAGGGAAAGTGGTGCAATGTCACCATGCACCAGTCTCGACACAATTCCTGGCCCTGAAGGCATGAGCAGACCTTGTGAGGACAGGGCTGCCAGGCTGGGCTGGAAGCAGCTCTAAATGCACCACACTGGGTGAAATGTCAGCACATGCTCTTGCCTGCATCCACGTGCTCTTGAGCTGCTCTTTCTGAACTGATTCTAGCTCAGTGCTCATTACCAAGAGGTCCTATTACAATTCTTAAAAGGTTTTGCCTTTTCTAACTACTATTTGGTGCATTGCTGAGTTCTTGATGAACACCCATGTTCAAACCTGCAGTGACAAAGGCTTATACATTTAAACATATGCAGTGCTTTATTCCTGATGCTGTCACTGGCCTGAGTTGAGCCTTGAGCCCAAGTGGTGTCAGTTTTTCACAATAATATTCTTCTTACCACTTACACAAGGAGTTTTCTTCACAGAGCCAAGTCAGTATGTTTTTTCTGACTGCACCCATAACTCTTGTAGGTCACCCTCTTGGGCTGGGACAAGACAGCCAAGCCCATACACAGCACACAAGTGCTGTAGAAAATGTACTATCTGTCAATCAGTGGGACCACATGGGGCTTTTAATCTCTGCTGTAGACTGGTGGCAATTGCCTGAGCACTGTCTGTGGGAAATAGAGTATTTGTCTGAAAAACACCAAAATACCACACCCAGAACATCAGGGCACTCTACTGGTGCTGCTGAAAAATCAGGAAAGCCTAATACCCGCTAATATAAATGGAAGGAGATTCACGCTTATCATCTGCTAAATTTGGTGGAATATCTGTGGCAGACAAGACTCCTGCTTGCCTTTATCACAAGGACATAAGTCACAGGCTGCATCCTGTTGTAAACAGGCTTTGGGACTATAGATTGGCCTATTTAAGACTTTCCTGAGAGAAAAAGCAATTTTTCTGGTAAGTTGCCAAGCAGTTCCTGTGCTCTGCCTACACCTGGTTATACTTTTAGAACTATTATATATGTACAAAGCAGAAAGTGAAAGAAGGTGGGCAGCTTTAGAGAAGGTATTGCTGCTGTTTGCTGCAGCAGGATGCCATTTATAAATTATGTTATTGTCACATTGCAGCACAACAACCCAAAGCATGGAGGGAAAAGGCAAATGTGACTGGCAGCTCTACCTAGTGCAACACAAGATAAGATGAGGGGATGCAGGCAACTGTTGCTGGTTAAATGTTATTCCTGTTGTTGGACACAAAACTGACAGTAATTTCTGACTTTCTGTTTCAGGGTTGTTTGGACAACACATGCAAAAAGAATTAGACACCAATATAATAAGCTTATTATTCTTGTTTAGGATGAAGAAATCACAGGATGAAATCAAAGATGACACCCAGAACTGAATTTTTCAATAATGCAAACAAGCAGGAAATGGGTAAGCAAGGTTTTTATTAAGCAATTATATAATAGCAAGCTAAATTCAGCTGATGAAAAAGAAATTTTTATAGGAAAATAAATGAAACACCTGTGCTTAAAGGAAAATGGGATAGAGGACTAGACCTGAGACACAAAATGAGTGATTTTTAGATTAAGTGAGAGCAAACCACAATGCTGTAAATAAGGTTCATTTCTTCAGTATAGTAACTTAAAAATTGGCTGAAATGTAATGGCATGTGCACAGCTACCCCATGCCTCACTGCCTGCCCTAGTTTGAAGCCAGGACAATATTTCCACCTGCCAGATTTTCAGGTCAATGCCTTCAGTGTATTGTTCAATTGCAAGAGCAAGATGTCCAAATCTTTGCTGTTTTATCACACAGCTGTAGGGACACCTACAAAAACTGGTAAAAAGTGAGTTTGAAAAACCCTTCAGTTTCTCTCTTAGAAACATATTAGGCCTTGGATGACTAATGAAACATCATTATACCTGAGCTGCCTCCTTGATGGCTTGATGCCAAGCCAAAGTTTGAATTCTCATAAGTCAACAACAGAAAGGAGAAAAGGTTTAGTGGGTAAATAAAAGGTGGTCCAAGGACAATGAAAAAAACCCCAAACCAGTGTAGTTGTCTTGATGTACTTTCTTTTCCTTCTATGATTCATTGTATGATTCTGTGAAATCATACAGTGATTCTTCCAGACAAGTGTTGTTAGAGGAAGTAAGTCCACCTCCGCAGCCATCCCTTTGCCCAACTGCTGAACCCCGCCGTTCCCTCTTGCAGTGGCACACCAGAGCCAGGGCAGGCCACAAGGAGAAGGGAGGGGAACAGGCTGGCAGCTGAAGGGCAGCACGGGCTGCAGCCGCCAGTTAGCACAGCCTGAATCTCCTGGACACTGGTCAGTAACCATTTCATATATTGCTAAACCTGAACTATAAACTGCAATTGGTAAATATGCAGGATTAATCAAAATACACCTGGCTAACCTTCAAATTATCAACTATTACAGCTGTTTGGTTACTTTGGAACTGCTACTGCTGCGTGACATTAGCTCAAGGCCAGATCTGCAACTGTCTGCATTAGTCCAGCGAAGATCTCTACAGAAAGGTGACAGAACAGAGAGGGAACAAGCTCTCTCCAGAAATGGTTAATCAATACCTTGTTAGGTTGACTCAGTTCCATTAGATTCAGTGGTGTACCCACTGTATATAAATTGTGACCTCTCTTCTGTTTCATTCTCAGTCACCTCTCCTGCCATCCTGGTAGTTACCCATTTTCCACTTGGAAGCTTTTGGGCATTACCAGAAATGTTCCTAGCATCCTGGATCTGGGGAGTGGCAGTCATACTGTGTTGTGTGTCTTGGTTTCTTCTAGGGAGGAGGAGAAGGTAAGGACTCTTTTTGTAAAAGCATCTCAGTGTGCCTGGCCTTTGTGTCAAATCTCCAAATATTGCTAAAATAACTGTAGTCAGAACATATCCAGGATAGCATAGACAATGCTGTAGTTTGGTCTTTTGACAGATTTATGTTCCAATCAAATTTTTGTGTATAAACTTTGCAATAATAGTGTAGTGATGCCTAGAGGTAGCTGTAGATACAAATCTATGCATAAGCAAGATAATTAAAATATGAATTTGTACATCCTGGTTTCCTAAAGTTCTGGGCTGTAATTTCACCTGTATTGTAATCACAGCAAAAACCTACTTATATACAATTATATTTTAATACCTACTTACAAATATTTCTATCTTATATCTAGTAACACAATTTAATAAGATAATATTTATGTACCATGTCTAGTCCTTAAAAGAATTTATCCTACTGACACATTCAAATAAGGAGTGAGTAATTTGCTTAACTCTTTTTATTTTTTTAATTTCAGCAGTAATTTTCATGTTTTATTTTAAAAAGTTTAATTTTAAAAGGTAAAAATTATTGACTTAATTTACTGTAAAGTTATGAAAGTTATTTCAGCAGTCACCATGTCCTTAGACATTGTTTCTACTCAAAAAAGAAAATCTTTTAAACATATGTTTCACTTTAAGTATCTGCTTAATTTAAAGCATTTGCTTGATGACACTTTGTCTGAAAGACTAGCTCTTATGCTTACTGAGAATCATAGCAAAATTCCCATATTTTTAGAAAAATCTGGTCCATCAATGGGATATGCCAATAATAACAACCTTTCTATACAAAAAGTTTCTTTGCTTGGTGTTCAAACAAAATTGTGGATAAAATTGCCCAAAAATATATCAGACAATATCAGTGTGATGGATTAATTATTCATGTGACAATTCCTAACTGCATATTAGCTAATGGCAATAATTTTGCATTTGAACAGGAGAAAAATATATGTCTGATCTAGGGAAAGGAAAGATGACACAATCAAAATGTGTTTTATTATGTCTGTTAATAGTTGTTCTTTCTTACATAGCTTAGCCCTTAAAGGGAAGAAAATAATTTGTAAACAAACTACTTATTTGGGATTTTTTTCTTCATTTTATTTTCCACATTACACAAAGCCTAACATCAGTATTTTTCATACCTGATAGTCCCAAAGAAGAGATCTTTATGCATAATTTTAAACTGAGCTTTTGTTTGTGTTCTGTAGGCGGCAAGGTGAGCCACCACTAGAAAATGGGTTCCTTCCATACCTGGGCTGTGCCTTGCAGTTTGGCGCCAACCCCCTTGAATTCCTCAAAGAAAAGCAGAAGAAGCATGGCCACATCTTCACTTGCCATGTAGCAGGGAAATACATTCATTTCCTCACTGACCCTTTTTCATACCATGCATTGATGCGCCAGGGAAAATACTTGGACTGGAAAAAGTTCCATTTTGCTACTTCTGCCAAGGTACTCCTGGTTTTAATATCTAACATGAAAGTATCTGCTGACATACCTAGTTAATCCCTGTAAACATAACTTTGCCTTTGAAATAGGATTGGTTTAGCATTTCTGCACTTTTAGTGGTTTAAAATATTGTGGTCTTTTTTTTCTCTTCCTAAATGGAAAAGAAATTTGCAGTGATTTGGATTGTTCTAAGACTGTACATTATTTCATTACATTATTATCCTTCCCTCTAATAAGCTATGAAGTTATACTTTGGCTTTTGTTTCTGTTAGACTTGATCATCAAGGTAATGACAGCCTTACTTATCATGCATACAATTTATTTTGTGACAGGCTTTTGGGCATGGTAGCATTGACCCAGCAGAGGGAAACACCACTGAAAATTTTCATCAGACTTTCATTAGAACCCTTCAAGGCAATGCCCTAGATGCCCTCGTTGAAGCAATGATGGAAAACCTACAGTATGTCATGCTGCAGTCAAGAGCACCTAAGCTTCAGTCTAATACCTGGGTGACAGAAGGACTTTATACCTTCTGTTGCCAAGTGATGTTCGAGTCTGGCTTTTTAACACTTTTTGGTAAAGAATTTAATTCAAATAATGACAAAAACCTATCATCAAAGCAGGAAACTGAGAGAGCTCAAATCCTTAATGCTCTTGAAAACTTCAAGGAATTCGATAAGATTTTCCCAGCTCTTGTGGCAGGGCTGCCTATCCACCTCTTCAAGAGTGCCCACAGTGCACGTGAGAAGCTGGGAGAGGCACTCCTGCACAAGAACCTGCTGAAAAGGGACAACCTCTCTGAGCTTGTCACCCTCCGCATGTTCCTGAATGACACTCTGTCTACCTTTGATGACATGGAAAAAGCAAAGACCCACGTGGCAGTGCTCTGGGCCTCTCAAGCAAACACCATTCCTGCCACTTTTTGGACCCTCTTCTATCTTCTTAAGTAAGTCCCAATCCTTCTTGCTCCCAAACAAGAAAAATGTTTGTCTTTCAGGAAGTAATTCATTAATACAGGCCAATTACACTGCTTGATACCTCATCAGTGATAAAAAACTTACTGTTTGCAACAGAAGTGCTGTGTTGTTCTGGACTTCCACAGAAAAGCCCTTCACCCATCTCAGAACAAGTAGTGGTAGCACAGAGAAATTCTTTAGAAGTTTTTCTTCTGTTAAGAAACAGCACTCCAGGGCAATGCTACACTTTGTCAAGAAAGCTTTGGAGTAAATCTATATGATATGACATTAAAATTTCTAGTTGCAGTCAAAACATTAATTGTATTAAAGGCTACAAATATAACTAGACATTTTTAGACCATCTCACTAGAGCAGGCAAAATAAAGTTTAACTTCATTAATGTTTTCGCACTTAATAGAAAGCAATTTATATGCTGATAGATCCCACTGAAGCTATACTGTAGATTGCACCTGCTGAGCTTGTTACTTATGAGACAAGTGCTGCTCAGATAATACTATCAAATGTCCATTTTAGAGTGAGCCTTTGCAGATTATCGGCTTCAGCATAACTTACTCTGAACTATGTGTCTAAATTCCTAATGCTTTTACTTATCATATCTACTTGCCATTGCTAAATTGAGGTTATTTAGTACTTTTTGCTCCAAGAATGCATTTGCTTTAGATTTTCTGGACTTGGAGTCTTTTAACACCCTGATTGTGCTTTCATCAAGACACTATAGCATCCTCTTTTATTGTGTCTATATATTTCACCATAGCTCATATATTCCATGTCTGAAAGAAAGGCTAGACAGTGAAGGGTACTATGTGGGCTCTTAGGAAGAGTTTTTTCAGCTAGACAGAATATTGTCACATCATCCACAATAAATGATGTTATAAAACTGATCTATAATCCTTCTCCTAAACTTTCTACCTGCAGTGGGGCTATTTCCTAATCTACAACTGGCTGGCTTTTTTCTTATTCTTGGCATTGTTTTTTAGTGACCTTACTGTTCATTACCTGAATCACACACATCACTTCTATCCCGCTTGTTAGTGCAGACAAAATCAAATTCCTTTCTTTTTTTCCTTTCCTTTGAGGTTATCCTACCTTAGCCAAGACATGAAAAAGTGGAACTGCTGCATTTTGCTGCAACGTTTTCATTTTAGAAGGTTGTGCTTGTCAGCCAACAAAATAAATTTTAATCAGGAAGAAAATTAATAGCAAAATCCTTTCTTAAAGAATTTCTAAATTTAAAATTATGTTATACCTTTTGTCTTTTGATCTTAGGAGTCCAGAAGCAATGAGAGCTGCTACCAAAGAAGTACAAAATGTTTTGGAAAGTGCTGGAGAGAGTATCAGCTTAGATGGCAAACATATTTCCTTGAACAGAAAACAGCTGGATAATATGCCAATACTAGGTATGACTATTTTATGCAGGATTATTTTATGCAGAAATCACTCTACAATTTCCATGGTCTTCTATTCGTTACCATATAAATGCTTGCTAGGGAATTCCTATGGAATTAGCAAAGAAACAGTAGAACAGGAAACTATAAGCTCCTTAGCAACAGCCAATACAACCAGGCTTCCCAATGTCCTAGGTGGTACTGAGATTATCAAAAATCACATGAACAGCAGTTTTTCATAGGTAATTCCATGTCTCAATAATCCTACACTGCTACATGACATGGATAATTCTGAACAATATTTTGTTTGGTTATGTCTTGAAATCAAATTAAAAGGTGCTGCCAAAACTTAAATACCTATCCTTATCATGTTACAATGTTATCTAATACCATTACTTTTATTTCTTCTTAATATTTTTCAAATTATAAGCAAACATTTCAGAAGTTACAGAGAACTTTGATAATGTTGCCTTTTAACTACTATTACTTTAAAAAAAAAGCTAATATTGAAACAAAAATTGCCCATACTTTTTTTTTCTGAGTATGGGTTTCCATACAGAACCTCTTAAAACTTCAGAAAATTCTGCTCACTGCACTGTTTCTTTTTCTTGTTATGTTTTCAGTTTTCACTGTTTTGGTCTTTGTCTCAGAGTGAAAATATGTCTCACTTTTGAACATTCATCAACTATAAGCATTTTTCACAGGGAAAACAGATTAGGTTTTCAGTGGTATCTGCAGAAGGGATAGAAATGCTAAAAAGAAATGAGAAAGACACTTTCTTAGGCATTTAGAAAGTTAATATTAAAATATTTCTTCTAATAAATTCAGGGTTTGATAATGGCTCTGAAATAGTTCAATATCCTTGTATGTGAGTACGCTGTTTCCATGGCAATCATTCCTTGTCCTCTCCCAACAGACAGCATCATCAAGGAGGCGATGAGGCTCTCGAGTGCATCCATGACCTTCCGAGTGGCCAAGGAGGATTTCACTTTGCACTTGGAGAACGACTTTTACAACATTCGCAAAGATGATATTGTAGCTCTTTATCCTCAGCTGCTGCATTTCGATCCAGAAATCTATGCTGATCCCTTGGTAAGTATTTTTTTCAAATTGCATTAAACTTGGTGCTCTGGCAGAAGTTAACAGGCCTTTAGATAAAGCTTTTATTGGGGTACCCCACGGCTGGTTTTCTGTTGTACAGGAAGTCCATTCTTACACCTGAAGATATGATAATAGGAAAGAAAAAGAATAAAGGCAGTGCAAGCACTATCTGCAAAACATGTTTTATTGTAACCAAAAGTTGTGCTACCAGCCCCAGACATCCTTCTACTTACTGCCTTCCTTAGTGAGGGAAGATCACCATTATGAGGTCTTTGAAGAGGGATAAGGATAATAGTTTCCCAAAGGCACAGAATTAGAATTCTCCCACTTCTTCTTCTGCTGCATGGACAAGAATGCAGATTAAAATCCTTACTTTTAGAGATCAGGAAGGAAAAGGAGAGCTATCAGCAAAGAACCTGGGATCCACCATGAGGGCTAGTGGTACTGTACAAAGCTTATTGCTAGAGACATCTCTTTCCCAGCCTGCATGTTGTGTCTTAGCAGCTTTATCTGATTTTTGGAAGTATTCCACTATCAGGGAACTCTTTTGTGTGTTTAATTGCAGACATTCAAATACGATCGCTTTCTGAACGAGAAGGGAGAGGAGAAGACCGACTTCTACCGGAATGGTCGGAAGCTGAAGCATTACTACATGCCTTTTGGGACAGGCATAGCAAAGTGCCCAGGCAGGTTATTTGCTGTCCATGAGATTAAACAATTCTTGACTCTGATTCTTTCATATTTTGAGATAGAGCTTGTGGACAGTAATGTGAAATGTCCCTCTCTAGATCAGTCCCGTGCAGGACTGGGTATTTTGCAGCCATCCAATGATGTTGATTTCAGGTACAGGCTGAAATGCTTATGAATATGTATTTTGCACTGTGTACTAGTAGTACATAAATACACTGTATAGACTAACAGTACTAAATACACTGTATAATATATAATTTATATACATTTTATGTATATATACAAATGAAATGCTTCAAGTCTTGGGGGGAAAATCTATATGAAGATGTTAATTCACCATTTTAATGAAAAATTTGCACCAGTGTGGTACCAGTGTGCAGTGGGTTTAATGCTCTCTTTTGATGCAAATGTCTCCTTTTTTACCAACCATTTTGAAAGGCAAGTTAATCTATTGTGTGTGTACAGCAACCTTTTTATTCTGTCAGCAAATAATTTCCCACAGGTAGAATTTCATGATCATAATAATTTCATATCATAATAANCGGGGGGGGTGGGTCTCCTCACAGGTGAAATAAAGTTTTTGTTGTATAAAGGCAGATTCACAGTGGGGAGGGGAGAGTTTCCTGGGGAATTGCATTTATGGTTTTATGAAAAACTAGAAGAAGACTTGAAAAAAACCTGCAGAAATGTTCACGTTCAAGTGAAACTGCAAAACTTGTAATATATTCTTTATAAGATACTTATTTTTAAAAGTGCTAACTGTGTTAAAATAAATTATATTGACTGAACCAAATGCATCTCTTGACTGTTTTTTGTTTTAACCTCTTAACGTTATCAAAGGTGTATGTACTCCTCCAAAGCTACCCAAACCAGCTTAAAACTAGCCAGGTCAAGCACCAATATGGAGATAAATAAATACCTACCACATATTCACCAGTGGTTCTGGCTGCATTTAGCCTCATTGCCTAAACTCCATATTTCCATAAACCTCCTTAGGTCTTCCTAGTCTAATGCCACTAAAATTACCATGGGTAGTAGTATGCTCACACATTTTGTTTTCAGTGGTGGCATGTCCATAAGAACAACTGTTTCAGGGTTAATATAATTAATTTAATATAATCTCTCTAACACCCCTGTCCTTTTCTGCTAAAACGACAGATGTATGTATGTCACAAAAGTCCATTTTAAAATGAAATTTCTTTGGGCTGAAAGAGAGAGCTTTCTTATCATTTATTGATGAAAAGAACAAATGGACTAAAACCATTGTTTTTATCCTGCTTTTTTCCAAGGATTTATGGTCTGACCTTTTGTCTTTAACTCAAAAGTAAGCCTCATGAGAGAAGATGAGATACAGGACTATTAGATATCTTCAAATTTCACATTCTGGCAAGCTATCCAGCCTAGCTGATAGATATTCTTTTTTTTTTTTTTCTCGCTATCCACTGTGTTAAATATTCAAAGGTTAATAAAAAGATTATGCAGTGTGTGCATAACATTCTATTTTGTGTGCAACACACATTTATTACCTGTGTGTTGTCTTTCTAATTTTATTCAATCTTTTTTCATATTCAAAGGAGAACAGAGAATACTGATTTGTTGCACCCTGTATAATATTAAACAATTATGTGTAATGCAAGGGGGGTTGAATTATTACTTTGGTCCACCTAGCATGAATCCCTGGTATACAGGGGAAAATAGAAGGTTTGGTGATCCCCTAGGACTCACAGAGCTTTATGGTGCCTGCATCGCTGCTTGTGTGCCTCTGTCTGGGTGCTGCTTTGGGGATACCCCCACTGGCATTACAATTTAAACCCAGCCAGCAACCAAGCACCAAACAGCCAGTCACTCACTCCCCCAGCAGTAGGATCAGGGAGAGAATCAGAAGGGTAAAACCTAGAAAACTCATGGTTTGGTTTCAACAAAACCAAATTTTCTCTCCATTTCTTCCATGGTGTTGTGGTTGTTCCTGTGTCCTGTCTTAGCTAGCTCACATACCAAGGAGCACCAGCAATAAAGAACTCAGGGGAAGGTAAAAACATCAGAGGATTCACCCCACAGATTAAAGTCCAGTTCTGAAATCTGGAAAAGATACTGACTTAAGTGCAGAATCACCATAAAGTGGTGGAAACCAGCACTGTCACTGGACAGGGCCCTGCAAGGATAGCTCTCAAGTGCTCCTGCCCAAAATCCTGCAGCACCACAGTCCTCACCACTCAGCCTGCTGCCAGTCCTCTCTTGCTGGGGTAGCAGCCCTCCATGGATGGCTGGGCCACATAACCTGTGTATTGATAGGCAGTGTATAGAACAGAGGCAAGCAGCCCTTTCTGCTCTGTTCTGGACTCGTGTAGCCTGAGGATGACACAGCATGTCTTCAGGAGACTCTTTTTCATATTGACCTCGTGTTATCCACATGAAAAGACCCAGTAAAAGCCCCTAAGTATGCTTCCACTTTGTGACAAAAGGCATGCAGATAAACAGTGTGAATAGTTTGGATATGGATTTCCTTTTTTTATATTTTTTTACACTGGGCTATATATAAGTATTTTGGTTTACTGCTGTAGCTGCTAATTTTCTAACCTCCGTTAAATCCCTGTTACTGAGGTTACAACGATACAAGTGAGGGGAGAAAAGAAAGTACAAAGTCTTTCTCAGTACAAAGTGGCACTATGCCTCAGCTCATGTAATCAAAAACTTCATCAATCAATACTCATCTGACTTGCCAGGGTCACAAACACCACAAGGTTATACGAGGACAATCCCTTCTGCTGTGTTTCCTAAAAGCAGGACTTTTATGAAGACAAGAGAACAAAGAAAAATAATATCAAAACCATAAGAGGAATTAGAAATATATTGGACAGATCCAGTCTGGTAGGAAGCAGGCACCCTCTACTGTGGGCTCTGTGAGTATTTCACATTATATATTTACTATTTAAAATGCATGAAGAAGTATGGGCAGAAGAGGAGCAACCTCAGCCCTCAGGTGGGCACTCTAACCATTGGGATAGCTCAGGCGTTTTTCTCAGGGAATTTGTAGCATGTTTTCTCTTAAAAAAAATAACAAACTCAACAGGATGATCTGCACAACTCCCTGACACTGCCCCTATAGCCAAAGTGCTCTCCTAGTTAAGACCAGATTCAATTTCATCTTGGGATTGGAGTTCCTGAGTTCAGTCTCTCCCTCACCCCCAGGGTCCAGCCCTAAGCTTGTGGTTGTCCTGTAAACGCTGAGTAAGAATGAGGGATAACTCTTGAGGAACACATAGCATAACAGATTAGGCACACTAGGGAGCTTAAATGTCCTGATTTTTTTGGACCCAGATGAGCTGGGCATTGGGCTAGTCAGATGCCTCTAAACAGTGATTTGGGGAATAGGAGCAATGCACAGCCGGCTGAGTGAGACCACATGGCTCATAATCCAGCATAAGGAGGCATTTTGGGTGTGCAGATTGAGCCTAGGCAGTGAAAAAGTTCTACAGTTTTTTCAGGCTACAAGAAATCTCTACTGATCATGGAGATCTTGGAAGTGACATGGTGACTTTACTAAAGAAGCAAGACACTATGTCAGAAAATAAGACAGTTTTGCAATTCTGAAACCATGCTGGCCACAGCTGTTGTAACAGAGCTGTTCAGGCAGTCACTCTTCAACATGTCAACAGTGGTTTTGATCATAGATTTTTAAACCCTTCTTCAACTTTTTTTTATCTTACTGTAGGAATATCAGGATAAACTGGTATTTATATTATGAGACCTCCTATGCAAGTTTCTGTTGAAATAAAAGAGTAAATAAAAAAGAGTAAAAGTAATGGGATAATTTTTCTGAAAGCATGAAATATGCTTTGGAGAAAACTATTGCTTAGCTGATGATAGCATGCTTCAAGTTGTTCATCATCTTGATCTAAACAGATAGCTGTGGCAGCATAAATAGGTGTTTGCCATTTATGAACTGCACAGAGTGCTACATCTGGATGTCAACAGGCTGAAGATAGAACCAAGATTTTCTGATGCTCCTGCTCCTTGCAGGGGATTGGACTAGATGACCCATAATAATATCTTCTAACCGAAACTATCTATGATTCTATGGTTCTATTATCTCCTCTCATTTACACCACCAGGTCCACACAGTTAAAGAACATACAGAGGAGGATTTATCATAATTATGTCTAGCTGCATACAGGGGATTTGGTGGTCAAAGAGGTGATTGCCTCCTAGTAACCTTAGAATTAAATAATAAACAGGTTACATGCTATTAAGTGGAGTGCTATCAGTGTAAATACCCAGCTTGCTAACTCTTGTTGACTTTAATTTGTTTTCTGCCAAGACAGACAGCTCTGTGGGACACGTTTCAAATCAAATGATCTTCAGTGACCCATGAATCATGAAGAGAGAGAACGGTCACTTCAGAACAATTCACTAAAGAGCCAGATATTTCAAATGTGAAGTTCATTTTACTAATTCACCTATAAATAAGATCCTGTGAGCTCTAATTATCTTTTTAAAGATGACAGTAATTTCTATAATTTGTCTCATCGGATAGCAGGATCCCACATAAATTTTGAAAGATTGTAATACCTTGGCTGGCTGAATTTCTCTTGTTTTGAGAACTCTTCAGTTCTCAAATGTAATGAGTTCATGTAATCAAGTTCATGTAATTATTTCTCTGTAACAGTTGTATAACAGTCAATTGGAAAAGGATTGAAAAAGGCCCCCAGTAATTGCAGACTTGAGACATAAAAACACCCACAGGAGGAACATTAAATACCATGGGCTGGAAGAAGTCAAGCTAAAAGTCACTTCTATAAGCGCCCCTTTACCCAGGGCAAGAGCAAGCAGAGTTTCCCTGGGATGTTTGGGATTTGTGCAAGGTTCCTAAAGAACAGACTTGCTTTCAGAGGTGCTCATCAGGTTTCAAAAAACTAGCTGGTTTTGTGTTGGGCTCTGGAGGGCTTTGAGAGGCCTCCCTTCTCGTGTCAGCTGCAGGTAAGCAGCCTGTGCAGAGTGCTGTCTGGTGGGAGCACAGTGTCAGTCCCCGTGTCACCCCCGGGATGTGCCTGTGCCTCTGCCAGCTCTGCGGGGGCCAGACTCGCCTCTCACTGGGTTTGGAGAGAAGCAGTGCCAGACTCCATCTTATCTCAGCCCATGTTCCATATGGACACCTGGACTCTAAAGGTAAGCCAGACCCTGCAAGGGAATTGGAGACAGATACAAACATTGTGTGCCTGTGAAAAGCTCTGTTCCCCCCTTGCCACGAGCTTGCATGTCTGGTTTGAAGCACAGGGTGAGGAACATTGGCCAAAGGGTTGCAATCAGCAGGCAAGAGGGGAACTGGGTCTTGATGACCTGCAGTGACCCCAGCTCTGCTTTTCTTTAATGATGATTGCTCCTTAGGCTGAGGGAGACTTCTCTGCTTTATGCAACATTTCTCGACTGAGAAATGCTCGACTGCTCTGCCCAAGTAAGCAAAACCTTGTAAAGGCAAATAGTTAAGGGGGAACTTTCTAAAAATACGTCCTCACATTGAACTGACAATTTCATGGTTATTTCATTTCTACAATGTAAGAACTTGGAACAAGGAATAATATCTTTATGAGGATTAAAAGTTGAGGTTAAAAACAACAGGGAAGCCATTAATGATGCAATTATATGAGTTGTGTTCACTGTGCCTCGTACTCTTGGTACATTAGCTTACATGTATTATTTAGACTCAGCAAATTTGGCTAAACAGACCAAAACTGTTGTCCATTGAAGTTTTATGTCTGGACTTAAAAGAGATTCTCCTGTGTCTGTAAAGAAATTACAGTCAGAGGACTGTCTCTGAAATCTGTTGATTTACTAATCCTGTGAATTTGTAGAAACCATACCCCGAGAATAGGTGTGCTGGATGCAGATATAAGACATACACCACGCTGCAGAGGTATCTGCAGATGAGGTTCCAAGTGGAGGCACTGCAGTGTCAGAAGAGAGTTGCCCGGCTGCCATTCAGAAGACCCCAGCTCCCTGCTGAAATCCTGGCACAGGCAGAGCAGAAGAGTGAAATGAATGGCCAGCACCATCTTGCCCCATGAATGATTTCTTAAGCTAAACGGTGGCAAAAATTACTTGCTTATTTGTCAGCCTTTGCTTCTAAGAATATTTTTACAATCATTATTTATTACTGATATTATTTCCACGCAGATAAGGATTTGGTATAAGAATTGCGAAAACACAGAACAAATCCACTGCGATTCTCCCAGGGATGTCATTATCTAAGGAAAAGACAAGGTGAAACCATCCATCTGGAAGAGGGCAAGGAATCAGTGAGGCAGCATTGCCAGAATCACAGCTAGTGGTCTGAACAGACCAAGAGGTTGGTTAAGGTCAAGTATAGCTCTGACAACAAACCATCTTGATCTGGTCAGATCTAAAATACAAGAACTAGACAGTTAATACCAGATGACAGAGATGTGAGGATTAAGGTACAAAGCTCCTTGGAAGCAAAAAAAGAAAAGTTTATATGTGGTACTACAAAGAATGCAGGATAAGGTAGCAATGGAGGGGGGATGACAGCGTAGATAAATGCCCTTTGTGGCAAAAATCTGAATGGATGTAGCAGGAGAGGAAAGGACAGCACTGGAAGATTACTGCAGTGCAAGGAGGAAACACTTGGCTGAATGTTTTGTTTGGAGAATGGCTGTGGAAGGCTATATTCTCTCAGCAGTTATGCAGAAGGTAAGACAACATTTAAAGGAGTACATGAACAGTGACAGAACTTGCTGATGATTGACCAAGGGTGAGGATGGGATACTGATTTTGAGTCTTGAGCCTGACTAAAAACATTGTGAAGCAGCATCACTTGAGTGAAGGAGGTATAAATTCAGTTGATGGGGAGCCAGTGCAGCACTTAAAAGCAGTGCTCCACAATGTGATTTTTTAGTATACATTCAGCAAGCTGTGAAGCAAGAAAGCAACAGAACACAAACAGCACAGAAATAAGCTTGCATTAGGTAAGAATGTTTAGGGAGGAACAAAAGGTTAAGGGAGGGCATGACATCAGGGTGGCTCTGAGGAGATACAATAGGATGGAGCCAGAAGATGAGGAGAAGAGGTCTGCAAGAGCATGGTTCTGTGGGAACCACGAATCTCAGTTTCCAGAGAAGACCTCAGACAGACCCTATTCCAAAAAGTTACTCTGTAAATAAAATAGAGCAGACTGGATCCACATGCATGTACTATGCAAATATTTGCCACCACTCTGATCAAAGTTATTGGGTGATAATGTCCAGCCTTGAAACTGGCCTTGAACAGCATTTATTAAGGTGTTCCACTACTACAGCTATTGCTAAAGATCAGCATGTACCATCAATCAGCCTTGAACCTTGTGCAGAGGACTGCCAGTGAAGCCATACAAAATATAATGTATCTGAAGCCTGACAAAAAAACCACACATGCATTCATGTGGTAAGGATACGACAAAGAAAAGGAAATAATGGGTGCCCCATATGTAAATTAAAGTATGTTGTAGTCTGAAAAATATTAAGTTGGGCAGCCAAAGACTACAGGAAAATAAGATTAAAAAAATGCTTGAAGTCCTGTTTTGAGAGTGACAGACAGCCAAAGTGAGAGTCAGTTCACAGGTTAAGAAATATGAATTATGTTTCAAAACTTATATAGCCAGTGGAGATGTGATCAGCACATGCAGGCAGCTGAACACCAGCAGCTGCCAAAGTATGTGGTGTTACTTTAGGGCAAACCAAATAAATCTCTAAATTGACATGATGGCACTCACAAGGGATTTGAATCATTTGTCCTCACACAGGAAGTAGAGACATTTGAAATGCCCTGTAGTAACCCATGTATCTCTAGACTCCCTTCATACAGACTTGCAGTCCCCAAAGTCAGGTGTCGAGTCTGTTGACTTCATGGTGTCTTCAGAGACTGAAAAGCTCCAGGAATCTGACTGTGGGATAACTGCCTGATCAAGTCCTAAACCTCCACTGAACAGAATGGGACCTGGGCATTTTGCTCATATACAAATGTGCACAGGTAGATACCTACATTTAAGACCCCTAGCCTTTGAACTGAATCTCATTCTCAGAGTTTTGAGGACCATCAAAGAAATGCAAACTCTGAATTCAGTTTTGGTCATCAGCTTTCAAAAGCAAATTTTTATTTCAAAAGGAACAATAGCTATTGAGCATATAAATAATAAAACTGCCCTGGAGATTTCTGTTCTTGATTACACTCTGAAAGTAGATCCTGGAGAGACTGTTTTTGGTTTAGGAATTGCATCATATAACTTTTGCATAAACCAAGGGAGTCAAGAAAATGCTTTGGCCAACAACTTCTGAGGGAAAAATGCAAACTCTAGTCATTCAAATAAGCTATACAAGGTTCATATTTCGTGACAAATTTCAATTGGAAATAAGAAAATTAATTATTTCCTTCCACTGTATTCAAAACGACACATTCCTGGTCTTTTTCCCATTTAAAAAGCTTTCATTTCAAAATTACTTCAAGTTAAAACATTAAAAGATGGAAAGCATATGATTTTATTTAATTTGATCTATACTGGCTGTCACAATGTTTTGGTTTGCTGAAAATTCTGACATATTTGACTTAGGTCAAATCTACTAAATGGCTATCATCCAATTCTTTCTGGAATTAACTTTTTTTCATAACTTCCCTAGTAACAAAAACTTCTCTTCAATCTTACCCATAGAACTGCTAACTTTCTCCTACCAGACACTCATGTATTGAAATCTATGAAGAACTCATACCATATTTACTTTTGAAAACATTTACCAACCAATTCTTTGGAGTTCTTACACAGTAAAAATTCCCCAAGACACTTAGCACTGGTTTGCTTCCTGTCTTGTCAATATCAGAAAGAACTTAATCTAAAACTTTCACCACAGGAAAATAAATCATAGTGTACTGCTCTTGAAGTTCTCCTCTATAACATTTACAATAAGGACAGAAAGTAACTTTGTATATTTCTATTAACTTGAATGAACAGAAGAGATGTATATGCGTATAAGCAGATTACAAAAATTATTTTTTTATCTATTGCTGTATGCACAAATATAGATCAAACTGGAGAGATGTTTCTGTCTCCTGACATTAAATTTTGGTATGCAGCGTCTCATGACCATGACAGCCATAAGGCACAAAGCAGCTGGTGAGATGCATGTTGCCCAAACAATTTACAATAAATATTCAGGTGCAGTGCTGCATCTTGTTTTCTACCTTAAAATACAACAGAAAAGACCAATTCCCAAATTCCTAATCACAAATCAAATCACTGACTGCTATCTTATAATACTACATTTTTGGTTTTCTATTTATTTTTGTAAGATTTTACATATTTACATTTGTTGCTGCATGAGAACTTTATAAATTTGCTTGCTTATACAGAGATCAAAAGAAAACAGTCTCTACTAACAGAAGGTAAAAAATCCTGTCTTGCTCAGCTCATAGATGCATATCAAATCTATTTCCGTTATTACTTTCCTCCTCCCACCCCTCAAACTCAGAAAGAAATTACTTCAATAATCATATAATTCAAATAAATAACTCTAAAGAAACCAGAAGAAAACTGGAAAGTTCTTCTTGGTAAGAATTCTACCCTAAATTACAATCTCACTAGTATACAATACAAAACTAAGTCATATTAAAAAACTCATAAAGTCATAATTCTAAGAACAAAGATTATGTTTTAGTCTTTGGGGTCATTCCCTTTCTTAATACATATTCACAACATTTATGAAATAAAGGGAAAGAAATCCTTTTTCAAAGAGTTGTCACTGGTGACAGTGGTTCCAACAGGTCCAGAAACCTCTATCCTTCCATTTGACATGTACATCACATCTGTCTTTTTCTTCTGCTAGGCAATTCAGAGGCTCACAGAGCAGTTTGGGTTGGAAAGGACCTTGGAAGGTCACCTAGTCCAGACCCCCCCTCCACAATGAGCAGGGACAATTTCAACTACATCAGAGCCCAGTCCAACCTGACCTTGAATGTTTCCAGGGATGGGGCATCTACCATTTCTCTGGGCATCCAGTTCTGGTGTCTTATGACCCATACCATAAAAAAATTTCTTCATCTCTAGTCTCTTTTAGTTTAAAAACTTTACCCCTTGTTCTATTGCTAAATTATTCTATTGCTAAAAATTCTATCCTCATCTTTCTTACAGGTCCCCTTTAAAAAGAAAGACTGCAAGACTGAAAGACTGCAAGAAGGTCTCCCCAGAACTTTGTCTTCTACAGGCTGAACAACCCCAACTCTCTCAGACTGCCTTTGTAGGAGAGGTGCTCCAACTCTCTCTTTACTTTTGTGGCTCTTCTTTGGAGTCACTCCTCATTCCTGTGCTGAGGACCCCAGAGCTGGACACAGCATTTCAGGTGAGGTCTCATGAGAGCAGAGTAGAGGGGCAGAATCACCTCTTCTTTTGATGCAGCCCAGGACATATTTGGCTTTCTGGGCTGTGAATGCACGTTGCTGGATCATGCCCAGCTTTTCATCCACCAGCACCCTTCAAGTCCTTCCCCACAGAGCTGCCCCCAAAGCCTCCATTCCCCAGCCTGTGTTGATAGCAAGGGTTGCCCTGACGCAGTTGCAGGACCCTGCACTTGGCCTTGTTTAACCTCTGATGCAGTGCTCAGAGGAAGATCACAAGAAGTCACTTGCTGCTCAAGATATTTTTGTTTTGTTTGCCTTTTAACTTCCTTTTCATAAAACCTATTGGATCACAGGATGAGAACAAGTTCCTGCTGACTTCTACAGCAATTCCATCTGTTTTGCTTTAGAACACAGAGGAAAAAGAAAAAATAAAAGAAAAACAATAGAAAGGGGAAGTTCTCCCACAAAATAGGCTGCACTGTCTGCAGTTTTTAGCATGTCACGGGGTTGACAGATCCAGCTGCAATGATGCTAAAATCATATTACTGGAGTAAAACTGGGATGGCAATACTGCCAAAGTACCCTGAACTTAACTTAAACATGATACTTATCCACTTAGTCAGGAAAGTCAAAAGATAGTCAAGGTCTTTGATATGAAAAACTTAGTTTAGCTGTAGGGAAAAAAAAGCGCAGAGTGTAAAAAGCAGAATCCATTAGTGATGTTTACATGAAAAGTGACGATCTTTCATTACTGAGATGAGGAAGAGTTGTTTTCTTCTGTTTTAATAGATTTCTTCCAAATAATTCCTTAAATATGGACAAAAATATAGCTCCCAGAAAGAAGGTAAATCCTTGGAATACAAACTACTATGATCAGCTACCCAAGCAACTCATTACTCAAGTAGAAGCATCAGCTGCGGAAGACAAAATAAAATGGATGAGGTGCAACATAATAGATGAGATCCTGATAGTACAGAATGAAACTTTGTTGTCAGAAGACTCTCTCAGTTTCAGTGGCATGTGTTTAAGAAGGCAAGAATAGAAAAAAATGGAATGACATTTATCAGAGATGGGCAGCCACCTTCATGGAAGTATAGACTGAAAGCTCTGTGATTCTATGATAGCTGGAATAAGAAATCAGTGTCTTTCATTGTCTTATCTGTTGAAGATTTTCTAGGAGAAATACCTGATATGAATTATAATCTATTCCTCCCTCAGAATGCCAAGATAAAGAGAGGAGAAAGAACCTCCCCCAAATCATTTTCCAGGACCACAATAGTATAGTTATGGGGGTTTTTAACTCTGTGCTGCAGGAATTAAATATCCTTTTAACTGTGAACCAGCTTTCTGTAACAATGCTACAGAATCTCAAGTTCACTGAGTATATTACAAAAATCCGTATTATTGACTACCACATTGTTACTCTACAGGAAAGAGACTAATTTATTCATCTTAGAATATCATGGAACCATAGAAAAGTTAAAGTTGGAAGAGAGCTTAAAAATCGTCTGGATTCCAAACCACCTGCCATGGGCAGGGGCACCTTCCACTAGATCAGGTTGCTGAAGTCCTCATCCAACCCAGCCTTAAGCACTTTCATGAATGGGGCATCCACAACTTCTCTGGGCAGCCTGTGCCAGTGCCTCATCTCTCTCACAGAGAATTCTCTAATTTCCTCTAAGTTCTTTGAATATCTAATCTAAACCTACTTTCCATTTGAAGGCATTCCCCCTGATCCTATCACTACATGTTCTTATAATTGGTCCCTCTCCATGGTTCTTGAAGGCTCCCTTTGGGTATTGGAAGGCTGCAATTAGGTCACCCCAAAGCCTTCTCTTTTCCAGGCTTGACAATCCCAATTCTCTCAGTCTTTCCTTGTAGGAGAGGCGCTCTATCCCTCTGATCATCTTCTTAGCAAGTCTATTAGCAAACTGTAGCTTTCTTAATAATAAAGACATCTCACTATTTTAACAGCACTTAGTAAGTTGTTACTGGGCTTGTAGAAAGCCAGCAGCACTCTCTGAGCTTGGATAGGCTCCTCTACTAAGAAAACTCATAAAATTAAGTGCGTGTTTGTTGGTGGCCTTGAGTATGAATAAAGACCATTTGGAAATCACTGACTCTGGGTCACCTCTACCCTCTCTGTTTGCGCAGTTGGTTGGGTAATAACACCCACAAAGACAACGAAGGCAAACAGACCTTGCAGGTTGACATGTTCTGATACTGAATATCAGTCAAAGTAATAGGAGCTAGAATTGATGGGAACAATAACAGTCATGAAACTGATTTTTTATTGTTTTAAAATTTCATTGCAATAGAAAGATTGAAAAAGATTGCAACTACAACCAGGCAGCAACTATTAATCAGAACTGCAGACATGCTGAGAGACATGACACCAGCCACAAAAAACCTAGGATGAAAGCATTGAACATAAAGTTCATTATTCTCATGGGTGCCTGCAGGCAGGCCAGTAGGAATTACTTAGGAAGACAGAATTTAAAGAGACTTTCTGTACCTGCATAAAATAATGTTTAGATGAGTAGATAAATGAAAATCTCTATGCAGAAGAGGTCAATGCAGGTTAGAGAAGAAATGTGAATAATCAAAATTCTTACAAAATCCTTTCAAGATTCTAGTTTTCTCAAATTTATTTATTTGCTAACACTATGACTTATTCGAAATCCTTATCATATATGTGACCTAAGTTTCTTTCTTAATTTGGGCCACGAAGTACTATTACAAACACACAAAACCCAAGCAGAACTGGATTCCAAAGGCCAGGCTCTGCAACAACAGGAATACAGAAAATACTAGCTAAGTCAACCTTATATATTATTGAGTTCTTTGATGGCAGGGTGTGTGTGGTTTATCCAAACTTTTCTGGTCTTGGGATTTAAGAGAGAGGGAGAAAGAAATGAACCTGAATCCTGAGCAAATCCTTTTAAGGTCTAATTGTCTAATCCCTCCACTGAAACATTCAGTCCTTTCAGCAACCAAATCCCAGCTTACCAAATTTTTTTGGTGACCAAGGTTACCAAGAAGTTCCAACTCGGTCCAAGGTCTGTGTCTGTTTCCATTAAATACAGTTTTCAGGAATAGGCCTTAGAAAATGAAACAAATTATTAGACTATAAGAGCAGGAGTACATAATTTAGTAAAAAATGTTTTTACGTAACCATTTGCCAATATCCACTTATGCTCCCTTCTCTGCTTTTAGACTACAGGATTTGAGGGCTGCTGTGGGAAGAAGTCCTGCATTAATAACAATATGCAGGAATATAATTTTATAGTTAAGAGGTGAAAGCATACATGAAAACAATATCAAAATAAGAGAACCATTAGTAATAAAGAAGTGGAAACTACTATTGACATGTATTGAGATATTCATGGACAAGAAGTGGTAGCACTCTTCTGCATTTGGAGGCAAAGCCTTCTCTAGTGAAAATTTCTCAATTTCTTATACCAGGAATCAGTTTGCTAAGTGAAGAAGAATTCAAATGCAAATAGAAGTAAATATGTTACTATGTCTTTCTCTATCAACTGCAAGCTTTCAAAAAACTAGCACACTTTTACATTCAGGCTGGGGCACTGGTTGGCAAAATCTAGTTTAAAACAGACTAAATTGTCATGAGAGACTGTAAGGACATTTATCTTGTGAACATGGTGACAGTGTAATTTGATTAGGAACAGTCATAAGATAAACAAAAATTAATTCTTTGCACAGAAATGGAAATTTTTTTGCAGTTTACACAAGGCAAACACTGAAGTTCTGAGGTTTTCATTAGTGCAAAACACTGTAGAAAGCTATTGCCATAAAAAGTTCATGAAAATGAAAATTTAATTTGGAAATCATAAAATTTATTTTGTCCTCAAAGTGTAATAATTTGGTAGTGTTAAGGTTACAGCTAGTAAACAATATGAATGGTTTTGATTTTTCTTTTTCTAGAATAGACAATTAAAATTCTTATATCAGCACCTAGTAATTTACTAAGAATTCCATTAAATAAATACCCATTTCATGGCCCAGCATAAACAATCCCACCTATTCAAACTTCAGCTAGAAATATTGTATTAGAAAAATGACTCATGGTTATTGCTGTTTGTCAATTCTTGCTCATTAGTATTTAAATTAGAGTTCAACAAATTAACTTGGACTGAAGAAAGTTTATAAATGTAAAATGGCAGCTCTTCCAGAATAATTCCCTGAAGGATTTTTTTTTTAATTCCCCAGTTAAGAATTTCTCCCTTGCTTTATCTTGAAGGCAGTGTGGAATAACAAATCTGTCTTCTCATTCCCCTGAAAAAGAGCTAAACCACATAGATTGTACAACATATATTTAACTCCAGAGCAGACAGCTCCCAGTGAACAGAAAAGAACCCTCCCTATTTCTCAGTTTTAGATGAAAAAGTTTTTAAACACAGTTTCTTTGCTTTAACCTTCAGATGTGCTGCCAGAGAGCTTTTTGATTATGGGCAGAACAAGACCATTACTAAAGGAGAATTGCAACTAAGAAGTGTAAGAAGTTGAGTTCTAGTCTGTAATCTGAGTTCTTTGATGTCCAGCAGACTTTTTTTGGAAGGCCTGTAATGGACATTTTGAAGATGTACAGTGATGTATGTAACATCTCCAGCCTTTGAATACGAAACATACATCAGAATTTATTATGACTAGATATAAGTTGCTTTTCAAAAACCAAGGCATCTTATTTTACTGTCTCAGTACGAAACCCAAATAAATTTCATTTAATTAAAACAAATCTTACAGAAAGCCATCATAACAATGAGATTTACACAAACAAAAACACCCCCAAACAAAAACAGATAAATAAAAACCAGCAAAAACAGAAGTTGATTTTCAAGGCTGGTTCATTCCAGTAGTTCAGCTACTGAAAATTGTGTTTGAATTTCCCTTTGGGAATACCTGAACTGCATTTCCAGCTTTGTACAAGCTTCTAATTTGTGTTATGCTTTTCTCTACCAAACAATCATCCAATACTTCCCCCCCGTGAAGTAACTGCCCTGTTTTCTAAGTTACCTGTTGTTATCTGTTTGTAACTGTTTTCTTTGTAAGTTACCTGTTTTGAGCTACTTTAAGATAAGAAATTTAATTTAGAACCACAGACTCAATGGAAATGCTCTCTTGAAAGAGGTCCTTATGTAGCAGGACCAGCACCATAAACTCAATCAAGCTCACTAATGACAAACACAAGGATTAAAATAATCTGCCAGACACAGTCAGTTCTGTAAACCTCAAATGGGTGTAGATGGTTCTGCTGCACTGTTTACATCTAACCCAATTCCAGGGCCAGTGCCTTCAAGGCTAAATAGAAGCAGTGCTACATTTAATGTTTTCAGGAACCTGTTCCATTTATATCCATCCTACAGAAACACCAGAAGTTGACTGCTTTTGGCATGCCATTGATTCAGTATTTACCCCAGACTCTTGCTGCTCAGTGTCTCGCCTGCCCAGAGAGCAGCACAATCCTATGCTGAGGCCTGCTGGCTTTAAGCAGCATGAGCAAAGGGGAGATGCATCTCTGTGTCTTCTCCCTGCACACACTAAGATAATTTAAAGACCATGGGAGCTGTAACTTAGTGAAAACAACTAAGCAGAGAGCTAGCAAATAGCACCTCAGAGTACTTGTGCACTCTTCCTTGCTTCATTTAATATTGGACAGATTTTCACCGAAGAGCAAGAACAGCATGAGATAACTGTTAATATATGCTAATTATACAAATGTGTCCAGTAGTTTAATTAAAGCAGAATGTTTTCAAACATCAGTGTGCCACTGAGAGGGGAAAAAAAAATCAAAGAAAAACAAAACCAAAAAACTAACAAGGCTGTGTTTATCCAAAATAAATGATTACAGAGGAGTTTTCTTAAAAGAAAACTCAGGTTTTGATTATTTGGCTCTTGTGTGATAAAGGATTTCTAGAAAAGTCAAGCAGAGGTGAAGCCCGAGCTTTTCATAGGCTGCCTACAAGAGCAAGCAATAGGATTATTACTTGTATTTAACAGAAACTAAATGGAACTCCCAAGCTTAGCAGCCTTAGTGTGAGAGAAAGATCATCATCCTCTACCAAGTTCTTTCTCCCTTGTAGCCAGTCTTAACTGCATATCCATATTGATCCACACTCAAAGAACAGTTTTGTGCCAAAAATGCCAAGATGTTAGCTACCAGTAAAAATTCACAGTAATAAAAGCTATAACATAAAATTATGAGACAGAAGATCCCATAGGCTTTCAAGTACTGAGAAGTAGTGAAATATTTAGACATAAACATTGATACATTTTCTTAGTGCTTGACAAAATAAAGTCAACTTCTGGGACTCCCAGTTACTCTCAGCTGCCATTAAACACTAAAATTTAACAGGTATTTGAAACAAAGAGTGGTGATGATATGTAGCTGTACGTTTTGGCCTAAAAGGGAAAATACTTAACAATTTAGTTAACCCTTTTTCTTCATACATCACTGCTTAATCAATTACTTCTTCAGAAGTAATAAGCAATGTAACTTTACCTATATTCTGAACTAAAATATGCCCAAACCACAGGCTGCCCAAAATCGATATCACAAACTTTGGCCTCGCATTTATATAGACAATTGTTAGTATAGTGCATATAAAATAGAGGCACAGGACATGACAATTCCTTTATGTTTAGGCTTAAATATTTGGCATACAACACAGTCACCACTTTATCACCATGTAAATTTGGAATAACACAAGAAGTCTTGTCTGTGATCTTAAACATAAAACTTTAATTACTTAGCACATAAAATGAATTATGTTTAAAATCATGCAGATATTCAGACTGAAAAACAAAATACTTCAAATACAACTGCATGTTTAAAATCTACTCAAATATCTACTTTGAGGTAAAAACATAAGAATACTAAGCAATTATAATCTTAAATAAACAAGTATTAATATTTTCAGAACAAAATAAACATGGAAAACAGCAATTTTTAACACATTGGTACAAGAGATACAGCCCACCTACTCTCCTTCATAGTATGATCCACTCATCTGATATAAATCCAAAAATACTAAAAAAAACGCATACTACTAAAGCACAGCAGCCAGTTTTCCCCAACATGAGACTCCTACCTGCTTACTGCAGAGTTGGGGCAAGTTTTTTGAAAAAATATATTATTTCAAAAATGAAGGGGTTTAATTATACAGCTTCCAAACAAGCACAGTGAAAGCTGCACAACCAAATCCCCAGTGAATACTACAAAATGCCTTTGGCCAAAATTCCAAATATAAACAACTGAAATTCAGGTCAAAAATACGTGACCAATTAAAACTTTTATGCTGTCACTTGCATGCACAAAAGTAGACCAGTTCTGTGTTTGTGCACCTCAGTATATTTTTGTTTGGGGTTGTTAAAGTAACTGTTTGTGTAAAGAACCATGTTGCTGCCCAGGGCCCAAGCACATATTTAGATTCACAATAACCACAGGCCTCCTCTAAATCACATAATTCCCCAAGATGACAGTGGTCTCTCAGATTTCTCTAACTTTCAAGAAAAAAAATAATATTATTTTCATCACAAGTAGTACAACTAGAATACAAATAAGAACATTCTGTTACAGTTTGCAACAGCTGAGGTTTGCATCTCCTGAACTGATTCACTCATATGAGCAACAATACAAGGAAAATGACATGAAAACTAGAATATAAATATTATACTACACCACAAAACACTACAAATAGAACGTACAAAAATTATATTAGGGCATTAATTATCTGTAAACCTATTAAAAAGAACACCTTAATATTAATACAGTTTGCAAGGTAAACATAACCTACAGTCTAAGTTTTCAAATGGCTGTTTGTCAATGCAGCATAGAACATTTCCATAGTGCAAATCTTAACCAACTGTATGAAAGATACTGTCCCTTTCAGAAAAATGCTCCTTTCCCCACCCCCTCAAAACAATGAGTCACAAAATCCTATCTCATTTCACATTTAGTATGTGGTTTGAAACATAGTAACAAACAGAACCTTAATTTTAATACTGAAAAAAAGCTGAATAATGTTGAGAAATTAAAATTAAAAAGTTAGATATGTTATAGCTGGAAGACATGAAATCCAAAAATATGATCCCTGGAAAAGAGGAAATAAAAAGACTCTGATATCTCCTTTCTTTCATTTGTTGGAAACACTGTATGACAGTACAGCAGGGTCCCTATATTGTACAACAACCACAAGATTACTTTAATTGCTGAAGAATCACAGTGTTAAGTATATCTGCTTCTTGTAGTGTCAGGCTTTCATCTGTTAGCTCTTTATTTGGAAAGGTAGTCACAAGTACAAAATCCGTTGTTGCAAAAGCTGGACGGGACTGGATAATGAAATCTCGAATATGCTTAATCCTGTGAAAAGGATATGGACATGAAAACCCTGTAACTCAAGTAATTTCAACATCACTGTCAAAAGTTTCATTATTAACTACCACATTCCAAAAAGGTGAAATTATTAATGGAAGAAAGAATTTTAAGATATATGGTCACAGTGAAAAGAAAGCACTTCAATAGCAAGAGGTTTCCCCTACTTTCACTTGGCAGTGAACTTCTGAACAATAGTTAATAAAACAAGTCACATAAACTGTATAACATGAATAATTTAATTATATAAGACATGGACAAAAAAATAGTATTTTAGAGAAAAAATCCTGAATTTTGAGGTTTTTCTATTAGGACATTAAGCTGAGAATAAATCTGTGAAGATCTTTCGTAATTAATAAGTTGGCAAATTTACTGTAGCCAAATAAGCAGGGATTTCAGCTTTCTATCAGTCTCCAAGGACTATGACATAAGTAATGCACTTTAGCAGCTGATTTATCACATAAATATAGAGATAATTACAAAGACTCACTGTCAAGAAAACATTAATAATAATTAAACAAGCTCCTGTCAACACAATCTAGGTTGTTAGAGATAATACTGGCAAGCTTACCACTTCTACCCTTTCATGCAGACGGAAGAACACACAACTCAGCTACAGAGGCTCCCAATAAGCCCCATGGTTTGTCTCAGTCACTTCTCAGCAGATGCTGTGAAGAAAGGATCCAGGCCTGTACTCTCAGGGTATCAGGATCTTCCTCCCTACTAGCACCTCAGCTAAAATTTCCTCACTGTGTTCTGTGTATACTGTCAGGTAAAGAAAACTACACTTTGTCCTTATTCTGAGCCAGAAGGAAAAAATGGAAACAGATGAGCTCTCCATGTAACAATATTAACATGGAAATGGGTACATGCTAACACCATCTCCAAGTCAGGATTCAAGTTGCAGCCATGTTCTAACACAATTGTGCATATTTCAAATTAAGGCTGGCTTCAACAGTGCTTAAACATGTGTGGAACTTCTGCCCAAATCTCTGCCCAAAGATCTCTTGGCAGTGGCAGAGAGAGTTTTGCAGAACCTTGCACTAAAATAACCTCATGGAGTTGGCCAACACCGCTTGTGGCACTGCCCCAACATCAATAAAATTGGTGCCAAGCTCTAATCAGCAAAGCTACTAAAAAATCTAAAACCTTCATCAAATTCACACACTGCCAATTCTTAGGACATGACCATCCAAAACAGAAGTTGGTTCTCAGTATTATGCCCACCCACATGCTGGAATTGCAAATGGGCATGAAGTGTCTATATACCCTTCTGCATATGGGCTGCATATGAGTCTACACTTACAGCCCATGTCATGTTTTGTCACAATCTCGAGTATAACAAGGTAGAAAGCTGAAATTCTTGAATATGGGCCACAGGATTTTTCTGCCCATAGTGTGGACTATATTCCAATTGAGACTATACTCCACACTTAGCAATAAAGTGTTCTCACAGTGTTCCCCAAGTCATCCACCTGGTCCTCCCAAGGAGGGCCCAGAGCTGGGATGACTACATAGTGGGGCTATACAGATTTCAGCTGTCCTGGGAACAGTTATGGACTGTACTATGTCCTAAAAAAATTAAAGAATATAATTGGTTATTAAAGTTTGTACAGAAGTTGCAGTTATCAAATATATTGTGTTTCCAAGTACAGAATTTTTGACAGTCAGTTTATCATATATCCATGTAATGAAAGCGACACATTTCAGCAAGGCTACTATTTCTTCCTTTTTGATGTCCTGCCAAGACTCATTTAATGACACAAAAATGTATTGAAATAGTTACTGTTACCTGCGTTGATGCAGAATCAATTTACCTGTGTGTTTGATTAAATCTTTGTATTAATCGGCTTCCATCTGCTAATCTAATTTGAATTTTAGTTGCTGGCATGGAATCATCAATCAGAACAGGGGCATTAAGAATGGATTTCTCCTCCTCTTCTGGGGAAGAAGGTGTGCTGACTATTTCAGGCGTAAGGCTAAAGGATTAGAGAAAAAAACAAACCAGATGTTACTAATGGAACCATGACAAAGTAGTCTGAATTTTTCAGTCACAGAAACGAAACAGCATATGAATACAGAGCACAGAACAAATCTAGTTTTTTTCACCTTCCAAGTTTTTGCCCTTCACCACTGAAAGCTTTGAATCGCAGTCTGGGCTTCACATATTCCTGCTCCTGGTGATCTTCCATATCCAAATTCACCTGGCCACCATGAACAAGTCGCTGCAGTTCCAAAGGAATTTCCCTTAATTACAGAAATAATATGTTACAATAATTACATTTTCAATTACATTCTGAACTGCAAAAAGAAATCATCCAAAAAGTACACACACAGTATGAGTCAACACTAATGTTATGTCTACTTTGGAAGTCACATTCAATTATTTTATGAATGATTTCATCCTAAAAGAAGAAAAAAAAAAATCAGTGAACTAACAGTTAAAACCTAGAATATACTGACAGCTGAATCAAAGAATGAATGAGGAAAAAAATGTCAATATAAAAGTTGTGGAAACAAGTACCATTCAGAGTTAAACCACCAAAGGAACCAAAGTATTCCAAATTTTTAAGTGCCCCACACATCTGGTGACAAATACAGACTATATTTTATGGGTTCAGGCAAAGAAGAAGTCTGGAGCTTTTAATAAGTGTGTGGAGAAAGGATTTTTCTTCATTTCAAAGACATACCTCAAAAAAGCTGTCATTTTAACTTACCCTCTTTTAACAGACTCAAGAAATTGAGCATTTGTAGGATCTGAATAGGATCTCAATTCGCCATCATCTAAACTGAATCCGTTCCTCCACAGTTTCAGCAAAATTTGAACCTATGAAGAAAAACAAGTAAAAAAGAAGTGTAGAAAGACAAATAAGGCAGTACAATTTCACACAGAACTAGTTATAGAAATTTTGATCTAAACTAAACAGATTTTGTACAAGACCACAAACAAGAAGGCAAATGACAAAATAAGAACAATACACTGCACTGTAACTATAATTGTTAGATTATTTTTTGAAAAAGCCCAATAGTTATAGACTACTATCTTCTTCTAGATCACTTTCCTATCTGGGGAAAAAGAATCTCTTAATCTGCTATCCATGCCATAAAGTAGGATGAGGTGAAGGTGTAGTGATCTTCACAGTGTTCCAATTACTTTCAAAAGCAGTAAACATTTTCATTGAGAAATTAAGAAATTAACCCATAAAATTACAAATTACTGATGATACATCAGTTACAGCAAAACCTACACTTTCCTCAAATTATTACATGCTGAGCTCCAGCAAAGCTGAAAGTAGCTCCATTCAGTTCAAATGCTACGAATCCTGGAAACCAGCCTCCTTTGCTCCCTTCTTATTTTGCTACATCGTACATGAAAAGTCCAGCCACGGCCTTCCAGCTTCAAAACCTGCAACTCCCCTCCTTCTAAGTGCTTTGCCATCCAGCAAAACTAGGCTTCCCCAGCCAGTATAACTGGCCTTCCCTCAAAAACCTATTTGTGCTCCCAGTTATGGAAAGCCCACTCGAACAAGATTCTGGCTGGGTACAGCCGGCTGTTACTTGGAGTAGAAGGCAGCAGCTCCTTGTGTGGCACGACAGCACCCCCTAGACAGAACCACATTCTTTGACCTTATTATTTGTTTCCAGACAAGCTGAAAATTTGCTTTAGACATTCACAAAAATAGCCAAGCGTAGACAACTTCATTTCTCCCCACTGTCTCCTTCACATCCTGCTTTTTAAATGATAGGAAAGAAAGGCCTCTAACCTGCTGCTTCACCTTCCCTAGAATACATCCAAGCCCTCCAGTTTGAGATGGGTTGCTTTACAAGCCGCAACAAGAATCTACTCCTACAAGGATTAAAATGTTAGCATAGCTAAGAGAATCCAGGACAACACCTGGTGATAGCAATTGACAAGGAGGAGTGCTAAGAATTTCAAAGTAATTTACATCTGACAGTTCAGGAGGCCTTAGGGATATCCAATAAACATCTCTTCAGAGACTTCAGCAATTTCTACTGAACATGTAGCTAATATCTAGATAATATTTTTCCTCATAAACATAGTTACAGTAAGACTGGCATTTCAAGCCATAAACACAATTAAGCAGGTTTCTGTTGGAGCTACTGTTTTCTGCTATGAATTTTACTTACATCCTGATTTTCTCCATATATGTATTCAGAGTGCTTTTGTGATGAGTCACCCAATCTGTATCCACCACCAGAAAATGACTGAAAAAAATACAAAGAAACGCTTATAAAATAATTATCTGAAACAGTTTATTAAAATTCTTACCTAGGTGCAAAAAAAAAGAAAAGAAAAGAAAAAAAAAAGAACAAAAAAGCCATCCACAAGATTCTGTGATAAAAAGCAAATACTGTTCTATCATCTATTTTCCAAGTGGAAAATTCTATCTAGCCAGACATAGTCAGGCTAAGCAAGCTTTGTGACACATTACAGCTTCTGTTCTGTACACTTTTTCAAACGTAAGACTCATAGAATACTTTATGTTGGAAGAGATGATTAAAGGTCACAAACTTGGATGTTTCCAGGAATGGTGAATGCATCACCTCCTGAGCAACCCGTTCAAGTGTTTTACCACACTCATTGTAAAAAAATGCCTCTCTTATATCTGGTGTGAATCTACCCTCTTTTAGACTAAAACCTTTACCCCTTGTCCTACCAAAACAGGGCCAGCTAAAAAGTCTATCCCCATCTTTCTTATAGGCCCCCTTTAAGTGCTTCCCAGACCCTTGTCTTCTCCAGGCTGAATAACCCCAACTCTCTCAGCCTTTCCTCATAGATGATCTTGAGCTGGATATATCACTCCAGGCAGGCTCTCACCAGAGTGGAGTAGAGAGGCAGCATCCCCTTTCTCACCCTGCTGCCCATGCTTCTTGTGATGCAGCCCAGGACATGTTTGGCTTTCTGGGCTGTGAGTGCACATTGCTGGGTCATGTCCAGCTTTCCATCCACCAAGTCCTTCCCCAGAATTGTTCTTGATCCTTTCATCCTCCAGCCAGTGTTGATACTGGGGGTTGCCCTGATACAGACGCAGGAACCTGCCTCTGGCATTGTTGACCCCATTCCCATGAGCCCACTTCTTAAGCTTATCCAGATCTCTCTGGATGGCATCCAAGACCTCAGGCACTTCAACTGCAACACTCAGCCTGCAGACTTGCTGAGAGTGTGGTCAACCCCACTGTCTGTGTTACTGATGAAGACATTAAACAGCACTGGTCTCTCTATGCATACTTTGTCACCAACCTCAACCTGGACACTGAACTGTTAACTATCGCTCTCTAGGAGCAATTCTAAGATTTAGGATGCAAAGATTTTATGATTTCCTTTGAAATTGTGTCATTCTCTCTCTTTATTTTCTAGAGCAAGCTGTTTGAACAGACAATATAAAATTGTGTTGAGCAATCTGCTATTTGCAAATCAGAAAGGTACTTGTTCTCCTGTGGTTTGATGAATTTCAGAGACACAAACATAAAGAGAGGTCAACACACTTCTTAACTTTTACCTTGGCTTTACTGAAATCACCAGATGCTCTCGAGGCTTCATCTAATGGGACAGCCCCATGTTCTTTTGCTTCCTTGAAGAGTTCAGCAACAATTTTACTTGGATTATTAGAAGCCCCAGAAATCTGTAATCCTCTATATTCTGAGTCACCTGAATAAAATCTTTAGAATAATAATGCACATAAACAATAATGCTTTAAATAACAAGCACAATTTTTCTCTTTCCATCAAAAGAAAAAAAATTAATAAACAAAGAAACAAATTTGGCACAAAACCTTTTCTTTCTGATACATGTTTCACTTGGTTCTGACCTTCTCAACAACACAAGCAGCACTATGGCAAAGACATTTGACTAACAAAGAAGCAAAGTGCCTTCTGGAACAGATCCCAAAGATCAGAGGGCAAGGCCTTAAGTTTTAAGTGAACACAGTCCTGATGGAACTGGGCATCTTATGTGGCTGTCACCTACCCCCAGAAAGACTGATTTCCTCAGGGGTGTCCTGTGCATGGGACTGTGCCTAGATAGAATATAAATTCACAGCTAACACCACCTTAGCAGAACGAGTATAAAACTGTTCTTGGAAAACCTGAACAGTGCAACAATTTGATTTTTTAATTCAAAGATCTAGCATACTTCCATTCCCAACACTATCAGAAAAGGAAAAATTTTAATAACTATAATTAACTTTTCAAGGCATTTTAAAATCTGCAGAAACTGTTGTGAAAGCTAATTTGTGGACTTTTTTTCCTTCACAGCACCATTACTAGCTCTTGAAGACAAAATGTTAAATTACAAATAACTCTGTTCCGTGCTATATCTGTGCAATAATGAAGATCAAGATGTTCCTCAAGAATTATCTTGAGAAAGGTACAATCTCTAGATACTATTAGAATAGATGCTGTAAAAAAATCTGTATCTAATTTGCTTTTGATTACAGGAAGCATTAATAACTAATGTCTGGCAAATCAATTAATCCATGTAAAACTGTCTCTCAGACCAATGCCTTCACAATGTGTTGATTCCGTCATATTTTACAATTACCAGAAGAGGTATTGGGTATGAGGGTACTGTACAATCATACTGTTTTAATAATGCCATGTAATTGTCAATCCCTGAGTAACATGTCTCCTTTGTATATAAATCTGTGTTTATTGTTCCAACTACCATTTATATGGAAAATCTCTATTAGATTTAAAAGAATAATAGTGGAAAGGATATGAAACAGGAATTCTTATCAGAATTCAAGAAAGAAAGGAAGTACTCATTTGAGCAATAGATACATAGAAAAATTCAGGATATTCAGAAAGACAAAAAAGTTTTTTGTGCACAAGTGTAAGTTACAACCTTTATGACCATACAGGTTAAGGCATCTACAGGTCCTACATCACTCCAGCCAGATTCTGCGAAACGTAATTTTACAACAACAGTGTACAGCTAACACTCTAATAAGTCCCCTAGCTCTTTGCAGCATAGACCTAGCTCACATGCATTTTGAAAGAGCATGAGAGAACAAAGTGTGAATGTGACACAAACCCCAATTACTTTCACAGTTGTTACACTATTTTTTTTTGTTTTGTTTAAAAATACCTTTGGTTTTCTTTGTCATCGCTCATGCTTCTCTCTGGTTTTCTCAACCTTTTAAGAGAATCCAGTTTAAGACTGCCAAGAGAATAAAAGAAAACATTTGAAGATGACTGGCACATAAATTTCATATTTAACTTCTGAAATGATCTCTTTTTCAAAAACTAAGAATATCGAGTTGTGTTTTCTGTTTTTTAGGGTTTTGTTTGGTTGCTTGGTTTTTAGGGTTTGTTTTGATTTGGGGTTTTTCTGCCAAAGTACACAGCCATGAATGCTTCTCAGTGAACAAGGAGGAAAGGGCACATGTAGGGCAGAGGTATTTTGCATTAACACTTGGAGTGGATGGTCACTATAGGTCTATTCCAATTGAACTATATTTTTCTAGCATAGAAGAGCGGCACTGTTTCCATGCAATTAAGGCACTGCTCTCATCTGAGAGCAAACTGAAGTCACCTATTCATCTCTTCCTTCTCACACAGATTCCAGTATGAATGCCAACAAATTACAAGTATTTGCCAACTATCACACTGAAGTCTTTGAGATACTGTGTTGCAGCTTCTCCTTTAGTTGGGAGAGGGAAGTTATAACTTCATGAGATGTATTGGTAAATGGAGCTGTTTGCTTTATTTGTTTGTAAACTTAGCTCTGTGTAGCTGGTTAGCCAGCTTAGGTGGTTTCACCGAAAGAAACAAAAAAACCCTCAAAATCCCATACTTCCGAGTGTTGCATACTCTGCTAAAGTCTCTCTTCCTGAAGAGAGTTCCTGAAGTTCATTTGCTGTGAACTTGAACTGGTGACTAAGATCTTTTCTTTTGCTTGACCTCCTTTAACAGAGATCCATATTGGTGGCAGTGATTCAAAAACAAGCCACATACAAGACTTTTTATGGCATCACTGTCAGTAGTTTTAGAAATATTTATTTTCTTTAAATTATTTTTAAAAAATTAATTAAAAACTGATACTTTTACAAAAAAAATCCAAGACTATGCTGAATCTTCAAATGTTATGTGAACTGCAAACACTGCAGTTTAGCAGTGTTTTAGCAAAAGCTGGACTGAAATATAGATATGCATCTTTCCTTCCACTTGCCCAACCCGGACAAATTCATTAAGAAGCCCTTATTATTTCTGTCATCCCATAGGAACCCACTAAGGAACCCACTAATAATTTTTAGAATCACTATTTGACTCATCAGACACTGCCATAAATACAACACTAAAAGCAGCTCACTTGCCAAGTTTCACACAAGCTGCTGATTTACTGAATTTTGAAGAAGCAAAGAACTGCAGTAATTTTCTGATACAACAGATTTCCAAATTATGTCTGTGTAAAAAAAAAAAGAGCAACACAGCATTTTGCTTATAAAATCTCACATGAAGTGGGTTTAAAGGGTTTTGGAATAGCAATTGGTAAAAAGGCTCCTAAATAAATTTTAAAAGGATTTTGAGAAGACAAAATGGTAGGGATTGTAGGGATTCACAATTTTTGATTATGAATTGCCATAGATTGCTTTCAATACAAGGATGAGGTCAAGCAGGAATGACAAAGGTTTTTTAGCTAATAAAACACCTATCCACACATTTCTGAAAAACAAAACACATCTTACCTCTGTGATACCTTTGGGTTACTGATCTTTGTAGCTGTTGGCTTGTCAGAACACAATGACTGTCTTTTAGCTTCATCTTCATATAACTCTGCCAAGGCCAGCTGTAGAAAACAGAACTCTTTTTTTAAGTCTGTAACTCTAGAACTACATACAGAATAGAAATAAGACAAAAATTAATGTGAAATATGCATCTCTCCAGAAAATCAGAAACACCAACATGAGGAACCTCAACTCAAATTCAACTTCCTTTGTGCTTTATGAAAAAAACCCAAACTACACAATGCCTAAATGCCATTATGACTTGGAACTTGTACTCTGCTTTCCTTTGGTTTCCACTGCTTCACTGGCTATGTAAAACTTGTAAGAGTAAATACACACAGAGGTATTAAGCATCAGCTTAATATCTTAATGGTAACAAACTGAAATAAAGCAGCAACCTAACCCTCTGATAGAAGCAAATAATGAATTTTACAAACATTTTACATAGAAATGTAAAAAACATAACTCAAGTAAGCTTGTTCTGGGATGAAGAACAAATTCAGCCTTGCTGGCTTGAATTCAAGGCATCACTCCACAAATACCGACACAAACCGCAACAACTTTTCACAAAGATTCCCAAAATGCTGCCGTATCACTGACAAGTTCATTCTTAGAAAGTTATGGAAGGGATCTGCAATGTCATTTCAGCAATTTTTCTTTTGTCCTGAATAAGACTCTACTTTGTCAGATCATCCTTAGTTTTGTCCCCAAACCATTCTGCTCACACTATGTGACTGACATTAGCATTTTATCATACGCACCAGAAAAGGTACTAGACTACAACTTCATTACAGTTTTATGTAGAGGGGATACACATTAAAATAAAATGAAACATCACTGTCCTTGAAAACACACTGCTATGAACACAGGGTATTAATTTCATACTATTTCTTGTTGTTTTTATAATATTATGAGGCATTTTCTGCAGGGAAAAATTAAATATGAGGAATTATATCCATTAAGAAAATTAAATTAAGAAAAGAGAGCCCAAAAACCTGCTGAAGACCTCTATTCCATCTGAGGATAGCAGAAAATACATTTCAGAGACGTGAAACTAGTAAGTAAGTCACAGATAACGTATCCTGTACTATCCCTAATCCAAGGACTGAGGGATGCTGAGAGAGCATAGAAGGGATGGCCAGGCTCCTGCGCATTCCTCATACTCCTCATGTCTCATGTTGTGGCACCACAAATCAAGCACAGACCCAGGAGGGCACTTCCTCGGGGTTTAACACTTACTGTATCAGTAAGTATCCAGCCAAAATGCCAGTCGGCTTCAGCTAAGACCTTATGAACCGAGAGTATTAACTCAGACTTTATTACTGTTACATAATATAACAATAAAAAAGCAATCCCGGAGAATAACACAACAGTAACACTGGAGAAGAGAAGGCTCTAGTGAGATATCATTGGGGGTTTCCTGTACTTAAAGGGAGCTTAGAAAAAAGAGGGAGAGCAACTTCCTACACGGGCAGATAGTGATAGGACAAGGCAGAATGGTTTTAAACTACAAGAGGAGAGATTTAGATTAGATATTAGGAAGAAATTCTTTACTCAGAGAGTAGTGAGGCATTGGAACAGATTTTCCAGAAAAGCTATGGATGCCCCATCCCTGGGAGTGTCCAAGGCCAGGTTGGATGGGGCTCTGAGCAGCCTGGTCTAGTGGAAGGTGTCCCTGTCCATGGCAGAGGGGCTGGAACCAGGTGGTCCTTAAGATTCCTTCCAACTCAAAGCATCCTGTGATTGCAGCAAAATTATTCTTAAGAACCTATGAAAATTCCAAACAGTAACCAACAAAAAAACTATACCTATCTTTCTCTATTAATTGTGTATACTTAAATAGAATAGGGGCAGTTTCAGTTACTAAGTTTCACCTGTTTTCCAATCAATTTCTTGCTAAAAGATTTTGAACCTTCATAAAGTGACAAATCACATGCAAAAAAAAGGAATACTGCTAAAAGAGTTTGTAATTAAAATTTAAGTACCAATGGTGAATTACATTAGTGATCACATGCTACTTTTCCCACATACACCTGGGAAAAGATCTCGTCCTTAGTCTTACATCACATCTGCAGAGACTGACATTTTCATATGGGACAAGACATTCCTATCAAATAATCAGGAAATGCAATGGCACTGCATTCACAGACAGTTAAAACCCAACTAGCGAAGTGTCGGGAGAACCCTTCCCGCTCCCCGGCGAACGGAACACACGCCGTTTCCCAAAGGGCCTATTGCTCTTCCAGAGGCGTCCTCCCCTTCCCAGCCTCAGAAGGGGCGTGGGAGCTGAAGGAAGAAAAGCCGGCTGGGCGCAGAGGGCAGGTCGGGCAGCCCCGGCGGGGGACCCGCGCAGCGCCCGCTGCCCTCAGGGGCGGCCCGAGGGAAGGCCTGGGGCG
Source organism: Toxostoma redivivum (assembly GCA_013397375.1). NCBI lineage: Eukaryota > Metazoa > Chordata > Aves > Passeriformes > Mimidae > Toxostoma > Toxostoma redivivum. The sequence goes on along the minus strand of VXBI01005154.1, from coordinate 86,422 downwards.
CCCCCGAGGGGACGCGGCGCTCCGCCCGGCCCGGCCCCGCCCCGGCAACGGGGCGGCACCTCCGCCCTCTCACCTGCAAATCCCGGGCGCTGGGCGGGCGGCCGCCGCTCCGGGGCTGCCGATCCCTGCGGCCGGCGGCGGCCGGAGCCGCTGGCACATCCCCGTCCGGCTGAGCGGGCGCTGCCCCGCCGTCCGCCATCTTGTGGAGGCGGTGGCGAGAGCCGGGCGGGGGGGGGGCCGCGCCGGCGGAGCGGCCGCCATGGCAACGGGAGGGGCCGTGCCCTGCCCAGCCCAGCGTGCCGGCCCCAGCCCCGCTGAAGGTGGAGATCGGCGCCCCGATCATCAGAACCTTGCGGTCCTTGTGCACTTCAGCACACAAAGCCATCAGCATTCGTGCGAAGCGAACTGCGTAGATTGTCAGTACTCGAAGCCCTGCTTGCTGGCTGTATGTCTTGCTTCTCTTGCTTAGTCTGAAGGTGCAGTTCTTCCCTCCATTTGAGTCTGGGGTCCGTTTTGAGTCGGTGGTCAAAAAATTGGTGGCTGCGGTCGCCCGCTGCCGGAATTACCTATCACAGAATCAAATAGGCTTGAACAGACTTCTGAAATAAAGTCCAGCCTGTGACCCAACACCACCATGTCAACTATACCATGGCGCTGAGAGCCCCATCCAGCCTTTCCTTAAACACCTCCAGGGATGGGACTCCACCACCGCCCTGGGCAGCCCATTCCAATGTCTTACACCAATTTCTGTGAAGAAATTCTTCCAAATGTCCAACTTAAACCTCCCCTGGCTCAGCTTAAGACGGTTGTCTCATCCTGTTGCTGGGGAGAAGTGGCCCACTCCCACCTAGCTACAACCTCCTTTCAGAGAGTTGTAGAGGGTCAGAGTCATCCCTGAGAACTCTTTTTTTCAGTGTAAACTACCCCAGCTCCCTCACCTACTCCTCATAGATCTTGTGCTCCAAAATCTTCACCAGCTTTGTTGCCCTCCTCTGAATCTTTCTCTTTTCCCCACTTACTGCTCAGTTCTGCTGACTTCATTCCTGGTGGCTCTTGTCCAGACAGACCTTTGATCTTGGGATTGTCTTCTCTTTTCCTTAAAACAGCTCCTTTTCTTTCAAAGTTAGCATGATGCCACATTTTATGGCAGGGTGTCCCTGCAGTCGTCTTGGGCCAGCTGTTCTGCCTGTGTGCCTTCCAAACTCCTTGTGTACCTCCAGCCTGCTCACTGGTGAGGCAGAGTGGGAAGCAGAAAAGGCTTTGATGCCATGTAAGCCCTGATTAACAATGGTCAAAACACCATTGTGTTACTAACATGGGTTTTCAGTCACAAATCCAAAACACAGCATTTATGGAAAATTGACCCCAGCCTAGACAGTATGAAGAACTCTTGACTGTGACCAGAAAGCTGAACTGCACTACTGTGAAGCTATAGCTGAAATAGCCAGCTAACCAGCCTCAGTTTTTTCTAGGGCTGTTCAGCTCAAATATCTGCTGCTTTTTAATCAATCTCTCTAGACCCTGCTGAGACTGGATTATAGTCCAGAAACACTGGTAATGGTGGCAAATGGAGCTGGGATTTCACAGAACCGTTTAAGCTGAACTGTTAAACTGTGCACTTCATGCCTTCAAAGTCAGCCAAACTCCCAGTGAAAATGCTGATAGAACACTCTGTCCCAGCCCACAAACAGCACAGGAAAAAACATGACCTGGTACCCAGATCATCTCAAGGGTCAATGGTGACACTGGTCTCTATGCTGTGGACAACATTATTCTTATGGATTATGTAGATATGAATGATTGTGGTTTTTTTCTACAGAACTATATTGTGTGCTTGACAAAGAAGAATGGCACCACTGAGGAGATATAGTCTATGTATACATATTTATATAACATTGCATATATAATACATTTCATGGAGCTCCCACATTCTGAACTTTATATGCTGATGATGTATGCTTGCAATGAACTCTTTGCTTGATTTAGGAAAAAATGAACCTGAATAGAAATAGGATCTTCCCTCAGCTGGCTACTGTACTTTAAGAATTCATATGACGACTATGCCAAGCAGAAAGCTTTAGTCATGTTATTTCATTCAGCCTTCCTTGGGTTGATACATGGTGTGCAGCTGCTGTCTAAGTCAAAATGTCCTCTGGTGATGCAGACTAAATTAACAGAGAGGATGTCTAAACTGTAATCACTTTAAAAGCCAAGTAACTTTATTATAAAATCAGTTTTTTATAATTCGGTGTACCATATTTTGACAGGCATATCTTCCCTAAACATTGGCATTATTCCTGTCTGTCTTTCTCTGAGATTGCCTCGTCTGCTTAAGGCTGTCAACATTTCAAGAGATCACCTGAATATAGATCAGCAAATAATTATTTTCTCAGTGAAATTTATATTGTCACAGATATCCGGAAATTTAAATTTGTGCAACCCAAGCATCCATTTTAATTTGCATAACATTATTCTTGTGACCAATATTTTCTCACCCTGCTACAGATTTAAAACAGTCAATTACTATCTGACAGCTCTAGTTCTTTAATTAAATATAATACTGTATTTTTCTTTATGTCTAAATACACTTCAACTGTCCTAGATATTTTCCTCCTAGAGACTAAAACTAGCAGCATTTACAATCTTCTTTTTGGCAGTCAGGTCTTTTTTTCCCAAAATTTCACTACAGTGTCGGTGCTGTCCAGAAACAAACATAAAAACACGAGTAAAACTAAAATAATAAATAAAAAGTACATATATAAAGTGACAAAATTCTCCACGCTAGAGTGTGGAGAATGCAAATAAGTAAGACAAAAACTTTTGAATGCATTTCTGAAGCCCCAGTGAACTAAAATATTTTCTTGATTAGAGAATTTGTATCTCTCTTACCCAAGAAGCAAATGAGTAAGTGCTGGCATAGCATTTGTATTTAAATTAATTTGCTTGCTTTTTGCCAAAAAAGCATAGTCCTTTAAAACTTGTTTTGTGACTAGTGGGCAGCAGGGAATTCCCTGATGCTATTGCTTCTCCTTGAGCTTCAGTCCCATGAAGCTTGTGCTGGAAAGGGAGGAATGTAATAAGGAGGAGGGCATCTGTGCTTTGTGGTTGTGAAGTAAACTGTGTTACAGGGAAATTTCCCACAGAAAATAATTTAGGAGCAAGAAAAGGCTTGGGGTGAACACAATGGGTTGTCATGGCCTATGATCACAATGTACCAGCTGTTTTGCAACTGATAACATTGTATGATAAATTAAAGGAAATTTTTTAGGGCCTGAGAGATTCACATTTGTATTAAAAAATAAAATCAGCACCAAACACCAAAACAAATAGAACGTAGTCTGTTAAAAATCTACATATATTTCTGATTTCTAAAGCACTACAGTTCTTAAACTCAGTATGTTAAAATAGGCCTTTTGTTGCTGTTGAGGTCTAATGGTCTGCTATTTCATCATAATTTCAACCTAGAATTACTTTGGCCTAACTCTGCAATTTGTATTGGATTTTATTACAAGCTTTGTATTACAATAACTGCAAAAGAGCAACAGTGTCTTAATTTCCCTGCTCACTTAGGTTGTTTCCAAATGTTTCATCATGGACAGCATTTTGGGTTTTGCCTGTTATATTTATCTAGGATGATGAAAAGATTTAATAATGTATCATGCAGTTATGAGATCTATAAATGACAGGTATTTGGCTTTTACTTGACAAGAATTGCACTTGCAAAATTTTCAGTCAAAGCCTAAACAGTAGGATAAAATGTAAGATTAAGAGAGGAGAGAATCAGGAGAAAACCCCCAAGCAAACAAACAAACAAAAAAAACCCCATCCAAACAAAACAAAAAATCTACTCCAAAGCTATGGCTTCAGTTGTAGCATACAAGAGCAGAATTGAACTGCTTCCAGTTACAGTGGACAAATGAGGCTGGTCACTTCAATACCGTTGAAAAGAAAGTACAAGTTATTAGGATCCCTGACAACCTTAACTTTGCAGTTCACGCTATGCAAGCAAAGGGTTCAAGAACACAAGAGGAGGGAACACAGAAGTTTAAGGATATCAGACAAACCTCCTGCATACAATGCATGTGAAATAAAAAGTAGATATGTTATTGTATTTTTAAGGCTATTTTGAGATCAAGATTTTCTGCTTTTCCTGAAATGCTCTGAAAATCAAGATATTTAAATTCATTCTGCCAGTGCTACTGTGTGTTTATTTCATTTTGATGCTCCAGTAGCCAGGCCCTTGCCTCCCTCAGGAAAATTAATGGGTGCAGAAACATTGTACAGACAAAACTGAAGGTTTCAGAGGTTTGACAATTGGTCTGTTGTGCAGCAACTGCTGCAAACCAGATTTATGAGACTGCAGTAGGAAAGCATCTTCATGAGGAAAAAGAGTAAGGACATATTTACACTGATGTGAGAGCAAGCCTACAGGCAGTAGGTCTGCAAAAGACATTCCACTGCTACTGCTGTGGAAGAAGCTGGAAAAATAGACCTATTAAACAGTTCAACAGAACTAAGGAAGCCAAATACCTACAAATCTATATCCTGCATTCCTTATTTCAATTTCTCCCTGTATATCTCCTCCCATTATATCCCACTTCCAAGTCAAAATATCAGCTTCTTCCTTTCTGTCCTCCCTAAGGCCATTTTAAAACCTTCAACCTCTTCTGTAAGTGCCATTAGCATTTTTGTGTCCCCAGTATTCTTGCACTGCAATGGCCCATCTCCCCTGCCATGTGTCTTGGATACCTATTTTGACCCCTCACTTGGATCACAGACATCATCTGCTGAGTCTTGTCCAGAGCTGGCTACCTCCCAGAGGAATGAACAGACTTCATTATCCTAATATTTCCCTTTTCCAATTCATGGATAAGATATCTCCACTTCACTTGGGCATCTATTTGGTAGATTTGGCTATCTAGCAAAAAGGAAGTATTGAGTTCAATATAGAAAAAGAAAAAAAGTGATCTATTTTGTCAGCTAAAAATAGAAGATGCACTCAGCTGGATTGGAAACATACTCCTGGATGTGACTGTGTTGGGTGAGATGAATCCTCCCTTTGAAATATCACAACAGGTTAATCATAGTGTGTGTACAAATCTGTTCAGAGTCATTCACTGTGCTGATGAATCCAATTTTGTTTCAGTTGCAATAATATGATGAGCTAGATAACATGAAAAAATTATGCAAAAAAGAGTCAATTCCCTGGATCCTTTCTATTGAGCAAGGTTTGTCTAAAATAGGATTTAAGAGATTTGGATAAACCTCTTTTTTCTGTTTTCCTTAGACGAAATAACATCAGTATAAATTGTTCATTGGGGCTTTCAAAGAGTTTAGGAAACAACAATCTTTCTTTCTGATGCCTGCTCAAATATTCTTAGAGCTTAAATGAAATGTTAAGGGAAAACCTCCTGCCACCATTACAATGGAAAAGATGTGAGGTACCAGCAGGTGGTGCTGATACAACGAGAAAGCAGGATCCGCGGGATGAATTTTGAAGCCAACATCCCAAAACTTTTCCTTCCAGATGATACCATTACTACGTCACTTTCTAATTTTAAATATTGACATCTTATTGCTGTGAAGGCTAAGAGCTGTAGCTGTGTACCAATGCCACACAGGTCTAAGTTCTATGCCACAGAGATCTAAATTCTATGTACGCAGAGAATAAAAGATAATATACAAGCATTCTGTTCCTCTGCTGGTTCAGGAAAACAGGTTAAAAACATATTACATGGCAGTCATGGAAATTCTCAGAAGTTTTGACAAAATGTTACTGGTGAACTATAGGTCAAGATGAGATGTTTTCTTTACCTTCAGTATAGTTCTCACCTGCATTAATACCTTTGTATTACTGCAAACATAAAGAGACATGCCTGAAATGTTGCATTGTATGGCAGGCACTTGAAAAAGAATTTGTAGAGAAATAGTCTCTGCAGAGAATAACATCTCTACCACTTCAACTTTCTTATCTGAAATGGGATAATTTACTCTGTAACTTATTCAAAGAAAAACATATTTCCCACAAAGTCTCTTAATGCAAGTATCCCATGGTTATGCTGTTGAGGAAAGCATCAGTTGTCGCTGATTTTTTTTTACTCCTGTCAGAGCAGAACTTTACCATAAGTTAAGGTGAAATTTTAGGAAACATCAGTTAAAGTTCAGGTAACATATAAGGAATTTAATCCCAGGAAAAATACTGTTTTGTTCTTTAATTTGCTAGTGGTATTTGCAGTGCAGGGATTTGTTTAATTTCTGTTTCTTGTAAGTAGAATTACACACAGTTCTCATGCTTACTTTCCCATTATTTGCACTGAGTGTTATAATATTTGATTAAGTTCCCAGTTCTTTTGGAAAAACCACTATAATTCTTTGTTGTTGTTGTTTTTCTATTTAAATAAAGATCCTAGTTGCAGAGTAATTCTCAGAAAGACACATCTAGTAAAAAAAAACCCACATTCAACTGTGTCCTTGACCTAAGGGATGCTTATTCCTTTTGGTCTTTGTTTCTTTTATCCTTTGTTATGTCTTAAAACACAGTTTGACCTGAGTTTTTTGCGGGGGCAAGGGGAGTAAAAATTAAAAATGTACCTGGAAATATGGGCAATACTTCATCCCCATTCACTTAAGCTTCTGACCTTTAACTCAATGCAAGCTCTAGAAAGTCATCTACAGGCATCTTGTCCATGCAGCCTTTCATTTCTCAATTTTGCATTTCTCATCTTTGGCAGTTCTTTAATCTTCCCTCATTGCTGAAAGAGTAAATGGAAGCAATGAGGAGGGAAAGAAGAAATAAAGGAGGTGAATAACAAGAGACAGCTGTTGGCTGCTACTTCACAGCAACAGCAGTATCTTCTAGGCTCTTAGAGAAAATTATAGAAATCTGAATATACAAATCACCCTTCCATTAATCTGCATTAGTGGGGGCAGCCCATGATGGAGTCCTAGAATCTGCCACACCTTGCAAGCTGAGAGATGATGAACACCACCTGTGCCATTTCAGTGCATGTGAACTTCGGCAAAAGACATCACCTGAAAAACGTCTGTAAAGAAAGAATCCTGGACATCTCTGCTGAGTCTTTGAAGTGCTCTGTACAAAGCAAAAGCAGAGGAGTTCAGGAAAGGTCATTTGTTGTGGCATAAATTGGTAGATTGATCCTTGTAGGGTTCTGTAAACTAGAGTAGCTGTGAGCCAACAGCAACTTATTTTTAGAAGTAAAATGTTTTTCTTCCATTAATTTCCTTTTTTAATATCAGGTTTGGCCCTTGCTCAATTTGGGTTGAAATATTAAAATCTTGCAATATATTAATGAACAAAATGATATAGGTAATTTAAAAAAAATCATTTCTTCATTATTTAGTTTAGATAGCTTGAAGTAGCTTGAATTTCCAAATAAGTAGCTTAGTAGATTTGGAGTATCCCAATTAATAATATGCTAATAGATATTTTGACAGATTCAAAATTTGCTGGTTTTCCCCAAAATATTTTTAGGGACAAATGTTTGTTGAAACCAAAGCCCTTTTGTCACTAATGTGTCAGCGGTGACAATCTGGCACTGTGCAGTCAAAAATAGCCCTCGAGTGAGAAATTTCTGCTCAAATATATTTATAAGAGAGGAGGGTTAGGTAGTTATGCAGTCCTGCTGCTTTGGTTTGGTTTTCCCTGCAGATAACTAAGGAAATACTCTTGAGGTTCTCCAAGTTCTTCACCTAGTAAAGTCTCTCACCTGAGTCAAAGCATTCGCTTGTTATGTACCTTGATGTGGCTCTACATTTCAAACTGCCTGATGTGAAATCATATTAACAAATTGCAGTAGAGCTAGTGCAAGAGTAAGGTAAAAATGATCCCAGTTTGGACAGTGATGGAGGTTTGTGTGCACCCTGGTGATGCTGGATATCCTCCCATTCACCATGAATTAGGGAAAAGCTTCTGGTTGCTACAGCACTGAAAAGCAGCATTAGCAGGACTTACTGTATTAAAAGAATTTCTGAAGAGTTAATTCATACTCTGTTGTGATTTGCTATTTAGGAATCACAAGCTATTTGTGGGTCCGTCTGTCTTCAAAAAACAGGTTGTTGGGAGCTTCCTCTAGTGTGTTTATGTAAACCTTGATTTCTCTCTCTGACTTGTTTTGTATTTAAGTGAAAAGCACTTTAAAACAAAATGGTCTTCAACATTCCTCATTTTCAATTTTACTGTGTAATTCTACATGATTATACACTAGTAAAGGCAAACCTTCCCAAGATGGATATTTCAAGGCTGCACAGTTATGGTGGAGCCAAACTCCCTGGAAAGACTTGTACACATGGAATATTTTACAGAATCCAAATCTCATGGATGTCTGCACAAGTAGGCTGTAGGGCATTTTGATATTGGTATTACATGATATAAGTTTCTTATTCTACTGGCTTTTTATTCAATTTGCAATCAAAATTTTTCAAATTTGGTCACTATTAGGAACTGTTGATTTGTTGAGGGTTGCTGTTATGTTGCTCAACCCTTGTGACTGTGGAACTACATTCAGTATTCTATAGCTAGCTTCACCATAGCTTGCATTGGCCCAGGAGTCAAAGATTCTAGCAAGGTGTAGCACTTTCAGATGTGCTGACATTAGTCTAGCAGAGCCAGAAAAAATGCTGTGGGTGAGCTCTATCAGCATACATCTTCCAGGAGAGAAACAATAACAAGATAAAATCTTTGATCAACAGAGAGATTTCTTTTGTAGTGACATCTCTGGCATGGCACATCTGTGAGGCAATTAGATGCTGCATTTGTATTAGGAAACAAAACAATTTCTATTGTGAAAGAAAAGGGAAAAAATATGGTGAATTGCTCAGCAGAATATTGTTGCATTAAGTAATTCAAAATAAGCATATTTTAAGCCATTGAGGGACTTTTCTATATTTTTCTTATTGGTAATGACATTTAGCTCAAATTGCTTGTCTAAATATACTCTGAATTTTCAAAACTCCTCTGCTTCTGAATGTGAGCGGAGTATTGGATTGCACAGTTGAACTTCTGGATCATTTCACTCATCAGAAGCTGCTTTCAGTGCTAAACCAAGGAGGCCACTATATGGAATTTGTATTGGAATCTGGATGTTTGGTTGTGTGGAAGGTGAAATATGGATTACAGGATTCAGAATTGTGATCTGTGATTTGATGAGTTGGTACTCATCAACCAAATGGAGGTAGCTGCTCATATATGTTCTTAGTGAGCGACAAAAATAAAGAAACATGACTTAGATTACCCACCTTTGAGGGAATATTGTAACCTTACAAAAAATTCAAGTTAGAAAGTTGTGTGTTTTTATTTAGGTTATGATACCTTGGAAAGGGTTAAAATAAGAGTGTTGAAAGAGACATAATGTAACATTAGTGGTTCAGTCATCAGAATAATTATACTGATAGCAGAGTCCAAAACTTTTTCACATGTGGAAGAAGTTGGAGAGCCTTCAGGCTGTAATGTGATCTGCACAGGTTAACTGTCCTGACATAGTCAATTATTGTACCTTCTGTTGCAACTGAAGGTGAAGTTTGCCATAAATCAACAACTAAAGACTATAGAAATCAAAATTCAAAATCTGAATTCTATGAATTTTGGAAATTGAGATTTACAAGGGAGCATTCTTTGTATCTTAATTTACCAAAGTTATCAGTTAAATATGTATTTAATGTACTTCCACAACACCTCTGAGCAAAGTCAGTATGTCTATCCTCTCTACAATAGAATTTTATGACAGAGAGGCTGATTTTTTTCCAAGTTACCCAAGTTGCTACAGACACAGAAAAAAACCCGTTTAATGGGATTTGGAATTTAAATACTTTTGAGAATCTGTTCATAAATTATATACTTAGGATTACAGTGCAAACCTGTGGAGACTTGAAGTTTTAGGTAAGGTCTCTCTGAAAAAGTTTAGTTCCAGAAGTGTGCACTAATATTTGCTGCTTTTTTGCAATTACTTTATTTCCATCAACTTCTGACACAGTACAGGTTCTCTTTTGTTTAGCTTTGCTGAAACTGGGGATGAAACAGCTTCCTTCCTGTTATAACAAACTACCTCTTTGCATCCTGGAAACTCACTTCTAATATAGTGTTTCTAACTTTGTTCTTTTTCTGAATGTACATTTAACTCATTTGTTCTTTGACTTTGGGAGACCATGGCATGAGGTCAATACTAAGAAGCGGTCAGAATTTTAAATATAGACTACAGACAGAGTTCCTGTTGACATTTGAAAAAATCCGAGCTCTTCTATTAACCATATGCATTATAGGGCAGTTAAAAATTAAGGTAGGATAGAAGTAAATTACTTCCTTCTTCATGGTTTAAGAAAAGGAAAATTAATCTGAAATTGAAAGGTTTTTAACAAACCAGTCTCATAAGACTGAATAAATTAAACTGTCAGACTTTAGTCATTACACATCTTCCTGTGTGAAGCATGGAAATTGGAAGCACAGACTGTGCATATTATGTTAATACTATTTACTCTACTTGGTATCCATGACGTATCCTGGCGAGTCTAAGCTACAACAGAATTATGCCTTACAGAAAAGAAAGAGAAATAAGGTTAATGAAACGGCATCTTGGCACTATAGCTAAGTAAAACACATCTCTGACTAGAGTGCTGAGCAGTACTGGGGGTATTCATGAGCTATTCTGCAGATGCTATGGCTCACATTAGCATGTATAACACCAAATCATCCTGTCAAAGAACCCTTTTTCTGTTCAACGGAGTAACAAGGCATTGATTGTGATTGTTGGATTACAGAGTCTGTCTACTGAGATTCGTGCAAGATGTTAAAATGACACAAAGGACCATATTCTTCACTAGAATCCAGAAGTGCAACTTTCATAAAATATGTAGTCCCCAACATATAAGGAAAGACTACATTTAGGAGTGACTTCTGTTTCATTATGCTTTAGTATTCTGGAGTGTCTTACATGGTGTCTCAATTTCACAGTAAACAAACTTCTCAGTTCCACCAAAGAGATATTTATTTTAAAATCATTTACAGAAAACCTATTGATTTTCCCCAAGACAGTTTTATTTTGTCATATTGAATGACATCCTGAAACCCATGGTATTATTTGAGAGTAGGCAATTTCTTTCCAAGAGAGACAAGGTTGATGAGTATTTTTGTCTGCTCTACATTGCATTGACTTTGACAGAACAAACACCAAAGCACTGTTGGATATTTTATGCTATGTAATGTAGATACTCTATAATGCAGAGCTGATACTTCAGGAGTTAGTGACTACCTCTAGGGCTACAGGTAGCTTCCCATCCTCCACTGTGCTGTCACCAACTAGTTTTACTTTGAAAAATCTTAGCTTTAGTTCACTAATACAGCATACGTGCAAGCTGTGGTATGGATATGGAATATATATATTCCAATGTGGTATGGGTATGTAGGTGGTGCTCATGCTCTGGCCTTAGCACTGTAGCATCTTGTGCAGCTACGCGGTGATTCTGCAGCTGGAACAAAAATGACCTTACTGCATTTGCTTTGGGGTCAATTCCAAGAGTCATAGCCCATGGCAACGAGGGGTTGGAACGAGGTAATTCTTAAGGTTGCCTCTAATCCTTAATATTGTATAATTTTATGATTCTGTATGAGTGTTCTAGCAAGAGTGAAATTGTGAAAAAATGTAATTTCAGAAAGACTGAAAGTTTTCATTGTATTTTTTTTCTTCACAGTAAGGCACAACAACCATTTTCCACCACTTGGGTCCCCAGATGCATGGGCAGTCAAGGCGGTTATATATTAACTAGGAGAGTCCTTAGGTGGTGTTGCTGAGTGTGAGAGTTTCAGATATGTCCATGGACTGGTCTAGAGATGTGTAAAAATATGTAAAAGGTCAGAAGGTTAAAAATAGGTTAAAAAAAGGTTAAAAAAAATATATAGTAACATTAAGTGTGGTGAATGGGGGATGGGGAGGGGGGGAGACATACTTGTGACTTAAAACAGGCCAATATGACCCTAAGAGAGGCTAAAAACTCAAGAATTTGGTCTGAGAGCAGTTGAATTCATACTTATTTCTGGAAATAGCATATTTGATGTCAAAGAAGTTTCTGAAAGAGGTTATGAAGCTGAGTACATTGACAATTTTCTTGCCCTTGGTATGCATCTTGAAGGTTATATTATGATACGATTTGGAGGCAGATATTTCTGCTAAAAGAAAGTAGAATTTTCTAAACCATTGGTCACAGACACAAAATAACATAAAATGAAAGCTGAATTATGTCTCTGGTGCAATATAATATATAAGAATCTATTTTAAAGTGACATATAGCACAATATTGAGAAGATTCTAATTTATTTTTTTAATTAGACAGGAAGTGACTGATGAAATTATTTGCATTTAGCACTGTGGAATGCAGTGAATTAATTTATACATCACATTAATATTTCTGTTTAAACCAGCATAACCTATTCCTAATTTGCTTTGCTGATGAAAATATACAGCTGTAATAAATCTGAGGATGAGAGGAAATTACCAAGTTCCAAAAGGCTGTTTCACAGCATGTTTTACCAAGTGAAAATTTGGGCAGAGCATCTAGAGAATCTATAATCCAATTTCTCTTTATTAACAGTAAAGCTAAATGTGTTACTTCATTCACTTTAGATTCAACAACAAGTAAGAAAAAGTTATGACTGGATAAATGTAGCATTTGAAAAGAGGAAAACCCCCAAAATAATTTAAAATAATATAGATCCCAGGATAATACCTTTGGTAGAAGATGTGAACAATAAAGGAATGTAGGTGTTTACTTAATGGGAAAATGGAGGGAACCCTTTAGGGACACCTCAGATACTTTTTCAGTTGACTTGGTGGCAAATATATTTAATATACACTTAGTTGATTTTGCTATTTCATTTTAAAATTTCTTTTGGATGGGTGGTAGGGAGTCACAAAATTCACTGTATAAGAAATATATTGCTGCAGAAGAAAAATATCTGAGAAAGAAACAAGATTATGCAAAATATATGTCACTTAGAAGGTTATACTCCAATTAATCCTTGGCAAATTTACATGAGAAAGGAAGAAATCATGGAAGCTCAGTGTGGTTTTTGTGCAATGTTAATTTTATTGGACTTTATGCTTTTGTCCAGACAATATAGGTGGGCTGTAGAACACAAAATAAGGCTGGAAAACTGATGTGTATCTGCTTCCCTCTGTTCTGAAGGAGTGACAAATACAGTTTCACCAGACTTCAAAAGACCAACCTAAGTGGTTGAAAGATACAAAACCCTGGAACTGTATAAATACACATTAAGTGTTAAAATAAAATGTTTAAATCCAAATAACAGGACCTTTTTATAATCTACAAATATTTCAGTACATAAACTCCACCTCAGAGTGGTGGAGAATGTAAAGGGAATGAGCACCTCTTGAAGGAAGGCTTTTGCAGAAAGCTGGCATTTGAGTTAAAATTGCTCTTTGATTCAGACTTCACCAATCTGACAAACCTCATACACTGTGTAAGACACAGCAACTTCTTATCGAGCAGAGAAAATGTCAAAAAGCAACATGATTTATTTGCCTGCAATACAGGAAATGCACTCTACACTACAATGGGCTTGACCTAAGGCCCTTTAAATTTAACAAGAGAATTTGATAAGTCCTGAGCAACTACGCCTTCAGGAAATCATAGGCAAGAAGAAACCACTTCATCAAACTCTCCTGACTGCACTGGTGTGCTGGTCTCCTTAATATTTTCTCTCTCACCTCCACCTGGTGCTGGTACTGGCCAAATGCTGAGATACTGATCTGCTTTCCCTGGAAAAAAAAACAACAGTTTTACAGCCCCACGTCCTCCTTTTAAAACAGCTTCATCAGTGATGTTAAGAGTTCTCTAAAAGTGCTGGACAAACCTCAGCATCCACACACCATCGCAGTCAAAATGGGCCACTTGATGCCATTACAGCCAGCTGTGCTCCAAAGGTGGGATTTTGGCAAATGGTCCTTGGGAAGGGAATGAATTGTTACATTTCTTTTGCATGGGAGAGGTTCTTTTTTAAAAGGGAAGGACTCAGGACATTGCAAAGGGATGTGGGGCTCTTCCTTTGAGAAAATACCAATGCACAAAAATGAAATAAAGGAACATTTTTTATCTTCTCACTTAAATAACAAGGTGCTGGACTGCATCCTCAAGGGCATTGGGAGTGGAGCTGAAGCAAATAGGCAGGTTACAGAGGGAAAATTTTAAAAAATGCCAGATCTGGATGTCTGGCCATGCTATTGTCTGTGCTACATTTGAGAAATAAATATATCTGGTTAAAGTACAGTGCCTGGCATTTTCCAAGCATTACAGGATTTTGGATCTCATGTCTTGGAAACCCTCAGCAACAGGTGTGATTTCCTGGCTGCCCTTGAAAACCCAGCTACTAGAGACTTGTGCTGCTTTTGCACAAGTAGGAAACATCCTATCTGCACTGTAAATAGCATAGCTTTGAAAAGAGTACAATGAATTTTTTCAGGTGGTCCAGCCATATTATCTCTTGTGGCTGGGTTGAGGTAGAGTTTGAGCCCCCACACAACGTTTTTGTGTTGATGTCACAGTTAAGTGTTGGGTCATGCAAATATGTGTGGAGAAGAAATGCCTAGAGTCTCACTTTTCCCTAGGTACATACAGTGCATAAACATTTCAGCTCTAAGTGCTTCATCAGGCAGTACTGTCAGTGTTTCCTTTGTGAAATGTGGTAAGTCAGAGGGATTTGTCCCATGAAGCACCAAATGAACCCCTGCTGCTGTAACTGACCTCTTGGATATGATTACTTGGATTTATTTCCAAATATTATGATTATTTATTCTACAAGTCAAATTTATCTTGCCAGACTGAGGTTAGAGTCCAGGTAGGACTGAACCTTGACATTTTAGCAACATTTTATTTTATAAACTTAAGGCTATGTTTGGTGAATTTTATTATGTTACAAAACTAGAAGGAAGAGAATGGATGACTTTTTTGCCTCTTCATGGAGATTTTTATATTGAGATTCATCAAAGGCAGCAGAGCCTTAAAAGCCCATACAACAGCCTATTCTATTCAGTTCCAAGAATGTGTCATGTGGTTACATACTGAACAGGGCTGTGTGCAACAGAGCAGACTTAGCTGGGCTGACTGAAGAAAATGTTATCATTAGCTCTGTAGGCAAACAACATTAGGAGACAGAAAACACTTGTGGAAGCCAATATGATTAAATCACTACTTGGTAGTCACAATCATGTTGCCTGTCATGTCCAAAAATATCAATGCAGTTATTGAAGGTAGGACTAACAAAGAGGGCAAGTTTCAAATCTTTGAGGGGGGGCAAAAGTATCAGGCTTATCCCTTCCTTTTTTTTCCAGGCTAAAAAAGAAAAAGTCTTGATTAAAGGAAATGATATCATGGGATTTTCTAAGCAACATTCAAGATACTGAATAGAAAGATCAGCAGTAGAAATGAATCAAAACATCAAGTAGATATTGTTAGGAAGTCTAGCTTTTGCAAAAGGTTCCTCATGATTTCCATACTAATTAACCAATGGAAGATGATCCTTTTTCCTTGGCAAATTATCATGCTTCAACAATGATCATGTGGGTTACAAGCAGCGACTTGTAATGAGTCACCTTAGGATCAGAATTTATTTCACTCTGCAGTCAGCCCTGCCACCCTGCGCATCTGGGCTGCATCTGGCCACTTGCTGGGACAATCCACTGCTGGGCAGCAGTGACATTGACCACTCAGACATGTGGTTTCCCATGACTCTGATTACCTCTGCAAGACTCTCCTTTTTGTGATGTAGATGTACTGCCAGTTGCATGTAAATGGGTGTATGAAAGAGGCCAAGTGGCACTGACTTGCTTGTATCCACAGCACTTAGCATTCTACTACTCTAGAGTGGGTTTTTCAAAGAGAGACCCTGTTGAAACAGGCCCAAACAGAGCAGGCTAGAAATTAAGTAATACTGGCACTCAGGGCTTTGGTTTCTGAATTCACATCTATGCCCTCTTTTGTTTAACATTGTAGTCCTGACCATGCAGTGCAAAGACATTCAGTTACATTGCTCCAGCTCATATAATCTGCTACCTTATCCCACTGCAGTGTCCCACTTGGCATGTTACACACAGATGCGTGTTTGTGTTGCTTGAAAACAACAATAATAAAAAAGGACTCATTCCTCACTGCACTGCATGCATTATGTAAAAATTTGGTATATAATTTCGTTCTCAGACAGTGAAAAGTATGTAAACAGATGTGTCAAAAACTTCAACCTATGAACAATATCAGCTATCAGAAAAAAAATATATGCAGGCTGTGTAATGAAATTTGGAGAAACAGAAGCAGTTACCAGGCAGTGCTTTTAAATGTATCCATTACTAGTGATGAGACTTTAAAGTCTTTCTGCTGCCACACAATGAAATGAACTGTATTGGAGCAAATGTAATAAACACCAGAAATATAATAAGTATTGTAGCCTGCTGCGAAAGGAAATGGTTTCCCTAGCAATAAAAAGGATGCCAGAAAAGCACCCTTTCTCTCTTCTTGCTTTCTTGCTGAGAATTTTTAAATTCTCATCCTTATTGTCTGACAAGAAGAATCAAATATCTACTATCTAGCTTCAAATGATGTAAACAGATGTATAGTGAATAGATTTCATGCTGATTAGTGACTGGTAAATTTTATGATTTCAGGCTCTATTAAAAATATTAATGATTTTAATATTAGTGTGCATTTCCTGATGGATACTGTGGGAAAAAATTGCATTATGTAACTGGCATGACATTTGAAATGGTGAACATTGGCATATCATCTACAGTGATTTTAGTTCTCATACCATTAGGTCACATGAATATATTTCATGTTTTATATATATTAATGTTTAAATTAAATTCTCAGATTTTGTGCTTGGGGGAAATGGGTAAGAAAGTATTTATGCTCTCTTCCTATCCTAGTAGCTATTAGGAAATAAATATCTTTCAGGTAGTGATTAATTTCTGTATTCTTCTGTTGAAACTTCTTACAAAAAATCAAGCAGGAATTCTGAAAATCGGATTCCTATAGTACCTGATTCTTCTTTACGCTGACACTCAAACACTGTTCTGACAACATGAAAGGAGCTGAAACCATACACATTTTATTCTCAAGATATAAGAAAAACTTACTCGTTATTCCCGAACGCAGAAATGTCTGTGCTTTGTAAATATAATTTATAAATCTATAATTCAGATTAAAAAAAAATTAGTCTCCAGTAAAACAACTACATACAAATTTAAAAATTCTGTATTGCTCTCCTTGAAAGAAGTAAACAAAACCAATCTCTTCTCTGCAAGTCTCTTGCCTATAAGTTTTGTGACTTAGTTGTGAACCCTAGAGCACTGTGTTGTGGGATGTGCAGAGCTGGTTTTTGAAACAATGATCATAAAATATTCTGAACAAATATGAGGTGTGCACAGCATACATTGCTACTGATTTGAAAACATATTCAAAAATACAACATTCTGAAAGAATCTGTTCCTAGTGGGGTGAATAGGGCAAGGGACTAAAGAATAGATAGGTGAGTGGATGCTGCACAAAGCACTACAACAGTTACACTGAATTAAAATGCTATGTGTAGTCTGCAGTGTTGATGGTCAGGAAGAGTATTTTGCTTCCACTTTGCAGGAATTCAATGGCAGTCTGGTGGACTAAAAGCTCAGTGTGTGATCTAAGTACAACTTAAGAGTATATCCAGTGCTGCCCTATGTTTAACCTCCACTAAATGCACATTTCAGTGTCAACCGAAAGCACTTCAATAAATATGAGAAGTTCTTGACTATAATTTTTCTGAAATACTTACTATGGCTGAGGGTAAATCCAGTATTTAAGAGCTTTACATTAGATTCTCATTCCTGCCATAACGTGTCTCTGTGTGGCTGAAAGACAGTACTTTAATTCCTTGTTGGGCAATGGATTGGATGGCAAACATGTAAAGTACATTGGCCTCTGAGCCTTTGAGACACTTGGGATACAGTCCTGGTTTTGTGGTATGAACTATAGATAATATAGTTTAATTTGAAAAGAAAACTTTCCCATGAAAAGCTGAGCCACAAATATCCTTAGGGAAATGATCAGATGAATATTATCTGCTTGAATTTCCTCTTTTCCTGTGTGCTCTCTCTTCTAGACCAGCTTGGAGCAGACTCCAAAATTTGATAAATTCACATGAAGTCATCAGTCTCAGAGCCTCTCTGAAGAGCTTGACACAGAACACCAGGCTGTTGATATTACTGTATTTCTTTAGAAAGGGTGAAGCTGACAACAGCTCAGCAGTGTTTCAGGGGATGTGAATGTCTCTCATGTTACACAGAGGTCATCAAAGCAAAGTATTTCTAATACAGTCTCTTTGTCATGAGTCTCTGATTTCCTTCTCCCAAATATGGACTTCAGCTTAGACTTCTCCAGCACAACATTTAAAATCAGAGCCTTCGAATTTTCCAGAGTTAACCCACCTTCTTTTTTGCAGACTCTTATTCCATGAATTCAAGGTAGCTGTCACTGTTGTTGGATCATGTTCACGTGTGGATATATATTATTCATTGTAGAGGGGAAAAATGGTTTCATTTTAAAGGTTTAGAAAGAAGGCCAAAGCATTCTATAGCTCTTTACTCTCAGTAAGACTTTATTTATGCTTTCAGCCATCTAAAACTACCCTGTAACTCTTCATTTGATCTCTGAAAGGGAGTGTCTGTATGCAAGAGATAGCACAAGATGTATATATGCTCTTAGGGATGCTTTCCCTCCATTCATTTATGGTGCCTTTTCATTTCCTAGTACTCCCAGGCTGTCAGGTTTATTGTTGATAGTTGTTGATACTATGACATGTATTATTCTATTGTTCCATTAAATATTAATTAAAGAAATTTCTTTTTTCTGAAGAGCACCAAGAGTTGTATATCTAGTGATTCTTGATGTTCTAAGTAATATAACACCAGTTTGCATTGCTCTTTCTTTTTCCTCTGCCTCTTTATTTTACTTTCACCACTGCCCTGCATTGGAGTTGGCCAAGAATTGCAATGTCATTGCTAAACCTACAAAATATGCAAGAATTGAATCACAAGACTCATTTCAGACTGAAAGGAATTCCCAATTTTGTATCATCTTTACTTCCAAATATCCCATCATTAATTATGGGATGTAACATGTATTCACAGGGTGCCCTAAAAGTACCTTGGAAAGACTGTTCACACTGAGTGAAGAGTGGGGTAGGTTCACTCAGAGAGACATTTCTATCAGACAGTTAAAGGCTGAGGGGGCTATGCCTGGTGTGTCATCCCACAGCGGATTCAGACCCAGATGGCCACTCCTGTTGGAAAAGATAAGGATTTGACAGGAAAGTCTCACAGACATGTTTGTATAACAGAAAGATCTTTAAATGTAAAATCTAAAGGAAGAATAAAAATAATAGCAAGTTTTGATATAGAAGAAAAGAATTGCTGAGCCAGTCTTACTGAATAACTAAGAAGGCCAAAAGCATGCTAGTATGTAAGTTGGAAGAGGCTTTTATGACTCTAAGCAAAGGATAAATCCACCTCAAACAAAAGATGTTTTTACCGAGCTGAAAGATTTTCACAGGAAAACAAAAATGCCATGTTGCAAGTAGAAAAAAAGATTTCAAAATTTTCTACTGTGAGAAAACTGAAAAACAACTTTTAGCTTAAACTGTAACATACCAACCTTTTGTGATTGGAAAATAGTAACATGAATATAGTAATGTTAATAGTTATGATAGGCTATAAGTAATAGTAAAGGTACTGATCGATTGTCATGTTTTAAAATGCTCTGCAATAAAAGTACATAATGCATTGTAACCAGAACTAGAGTTGGCTTCAAACGAACCCACAGCTGTGGCTGAAAAAGCTGTAAGCTGGGCTCTTGTCACCCATGACCCATGAATTGCTGTATCATTTAAATACAATAAACAACATTTTAAAGAGCCACCTGGAACCCTGCATCCCTCATTTTGGCTCTTACACACTCCCAACCCAGTTCATCCCACAGGAAATCTTCCCATACAGCTTCACAGACTTCCACGCCTCCTCCTACTCCAAACTCCCAGTCATAAGTTCTACCTCCTCCATAGGTATTTCTGAGAAGAAACTATCTCTTCTTATCACCTCTCTTGCTTTATTGCAGGTCTTGCTGTCTTTAGAGTTATAATCCCACCTCCAGCTCCACAGCTCAGTGTCCTGTCCCAGATGGCAAGGAAGGAGGCTGCCAATCTTGCTGTGGAGGATAGTGTGTATGTAGCAGTGCCATGGCTCCACTGATCAGGGGATGTTGCAGCAGCTGGAGGGTGACTACATACAAAATATGGGATCCAGGTATGCCTTCAGAATCCTAGCTGCTTTCACAAAGGTCCTTGATGAGGTTTTTGGAAGGAAGTTGAGGACAGAGGGTGGTGTGTCAAGGCACTGCTCTGGTGGCTGAAAAAACGTAATTGGCAAAATGTCACAATCCATCCGTGGTGATGCATAAAATTTCCTTTGTGCCTTCTCAGACAGATCTCAGCATTGTGGAAGAGCACTCAAAGGAAGTGTTCAGCATTACTTCAGTGGTGATAGTGCTTAGATTGGGCAGTGGCATTTTCAAGTTTTCCAATGAAAATTAAAATATCACAGCTGGCAGAATTTCCAGCATCAGTTGCTAAAACTACGTGATAAACTGAGTTTTCACTTCTCCTTACTGCATTGAATAAATTGAATTTCCTTCAGTTTGCTACATATTGAATATTCAAGACCAGACTTCAGATGCTGTGTTTCTGTCAGAGCAGCACTGACATTAAAAAATCTCCTCTCTAATATATGAGGATTCACCTTTCTGTTCTCAGCCACAAATTCTCTGTCTCCAAATACTGCAGCTGTGCAGTACCACATGAACTACCAGTAGTCTTTCAACCTTGAAGTAGCTTTATGCCACTGCCAGAGGTTGTATATCATTAAATTACGCTTTGGCATTCTTTTGTGTGTGAGGACCTATGGACATGCATTATTCAAAAAAGAAAAAGCTTTTCCAAGACTTAAGCAGGTTTAGCTGACTGCTTGCTCTTCTGGAAAGGAGAGAGGACTTGCATAGTAACCATGATTCAAAGCAAACATTCTCAGTGATGTTGTCTGATGTATTGCATTCAGCAGGCAAAACTAATACAAAACTCTGGTTAACATGAAGTCACAGAGCATTCTTGCCACACAGCTTCTAGAGTTTCTCTGTTGCCTAGGTCTGCAGTATGTCTTCCACTTGGTAAATATTTGGCTGTTTGTTTGGAGATTTGGGGGAAGGGGGTTAGCTTTTCTTAAAAATACTTTCACTGCTTAGATTGTGTTTAAATTCACTGAAAGTAGGTAGTGCTGCAGTGAAGGCAATGGGAACACATTCTAATGTCATGTGAGGAAGTTCAGTTTCAGACCACATGAGTCTTTTTCTGAGTGTGATCTATAATATTTCCTGTGGAGTTATTCCTGCCTGGCAGAAGGACTCCATTAGGACATGGTGCTATTACAAGCTCTTTTTTACCTTCACTGTGATCTCAGAGGGACACTCATATTCTCTCAGACTTCCTTAGGAACTAATTTATCTTTGCAGAGCTTGTCCTGCTCTTTGGAAAGCAGAGACTCTTATAATTAAAAATATGGCTCAGATCTGTTCTAGGGAAAGATATATGCCTCTAGAATACAATTATTATTTTTTTAAGTGTATGGAATATGTTGTTTTTTTTCTCACTCTCTTTTTAAAAGCACTTACCATGGTGAATAATTAATATGATCTGGGAGCACAGGGCAACTTTTATCTAAAGTCTCCTATTCTAGGCAGAGGTTAGCATTCTGATGACAGAAGAATGAAGCATTGATAAGCTTAATTTAGGACAGATAAAGCTGTACAGGTGAGAGAAGATGCCACATGGAGTAAAAGCAGTTTTGGGGAAGGAAGCAGCCACTGAAAACAATGAGTAGTTTCCTTTCTGAGTGTCTTTTACTAGAGAGAAAAAATTACAAGCAAAATGCTGAGTGAGATTAGAGCAGTCCTCAAGTCCAGGACCTAGAAGTTCAGAGCTATATGTCACTGTAGGCAGAAAGCAGTTATCTATCTGTACAGCATAGCTCTCAGTACGTGAGCTGGGTACTTCAGGTACAGCCAGGCATCCTAGAAGTGCCTGAGTTTATTCCTTTCCACATGCGGGAACATAATTTTGACAATGGAACTTAGAAACTGAACCATAAAATGTATTTGTTGAAATGCAGAAATGAGCTTTCCCTAAATTATATAAATTGCAAATGGGCATGAAGGGAAGCAGATTTTCTACATGACTGAATATCCAGTTTCAGGAGACTAAAGATGAGGCTTTTGCAAGGTTATAGGATCCCGACAGAAGCCTGAAGTTCATGAACACTGTGGTGAACCTTATGGCTCATATGGCCTTGTTGTCTATGAATCAGTGCATTACAATCTGCCAGGCTTTTTTGTTTCGTTGGTTTTTAAAGTCGTGGCAGCAATGATGCATCAAGTTAGCTTTCATATCTAACACAGTTTCCTAAACAAAAGAGCAAAAAACTTGTCTCCTCTGCCAGGGGTTTGCACAGAGATGAAACATGACAACAAAGTAGATAAGCAGCGCTTTCACTGAAGTCTCAAGGCTATGGAAGGATTATCTCTCTCTATCTAAGTCAAACACACTGCAGTGAAATAGAGGTTTTTCATAAATATTGAAGTGTAAACTAAAGGCTTCTCTCATGTGCAAAGAGCCTAGGAGCAAAACTAACTTTGCTCCATTTGCTGAACAAGGGCTCCTTAAGGATATATTCTTACAGTACTGAACTAAAATTCTCTGGACCCCTTCCATGGTAGTGGTGACAGCTGGAAACAAATATCCCATGTAATACTCTACTATCCGGTAAAATAGGTGAGCTGCATGTTGGGAGTGTTCCTTGCCTTATACTATCTCCCACACAATGCCTGGGAGCTGTGAGGAAAACTGCAAATCAGTCAATGTCAAATACATTCCAAAGACCCTTCTAGTGTTTAAGAGTAAATATGATTTCAGTTCCCATGCCTATGGACACTCCTCAGTGTCATTTCACTTTCTAGAAGAGAGGTCTATTATGAGCTCGTTTTTTATGACCTATAAATGTATATTTTTAAGAGAGGCAGAACATCTACAGTGAAATTTGGAACAGCTTCTTTTTTCTTTGCTGGCTGTTTAAATGGTTTAATACTGTCTCCAATGCCCAGCTCTTAGGCTGAACTTTTTTGAAAGTGCAAACAGATGTAGAAACAGATGTAGATGCTTTTGTTAGCAAACAGGCTACCAGTTCTGTAATGCCAGACAGTTTTTGAAAGGAGTTTTTTATACTGCTCATGATTAAATAGATAGATATACACACACTGGGATAGCTTCTTTTTCCAAACAAAACTAATCTATGGATCACTTTTAGATGATTGTGTTTGTTTTTTCCACACTGTTGCGGCTTCCATGAAGATCTGCTTTAGAAAAGAACTAGGATTAAGTACAATTAAGAACTTATCTAACATTTCCTAGTTATAGGTATAGGGAAAACAGGTGAACCTTGAAAAAAGCTAAAGATAAATTGTGGTGGAATACATGCTTTATCCATTAGATTCACAGCCTTCCCATAGGAACATACATGTGTTAAAATAGACTCAGGAGGGCTGTTATTCCTTTCTAGCAGCAACATCATGCTGTGAATTACAAATAAAAACATACATTGCTCACATAGGGCTGTTATACATAAAATATCAATCTTTCTCTGGACATGTAGATAAAATATCATTCCATTAATTTCACTAAGACCAATATACCAGCTAGGGGATCGTTTGGAAATAGTAACAAGAATACAACTGAAATTATTAAATTTGGTTTGATTCACCTCATCCAGTACCTCCCACCTTATCTTATGGTAGAACTTGATAAAGACCAGAATTGTTCATTTTAATTAAAATAAACAGATCCATGTAGCTAGAGGAACTGCATTTTTCTGAAGAGCTACCAATTCTGCTAGACTATGTTTATAACTGCAGTAATCAGAAACCAAATTAATGTTAAGTGATCATCCCTTTAAAATATTTGGGTTTGGGCCTCTCTATGGAAATCACACCAATTTGGATGAATTCAGATTAGTCCAAATGCTCCAAGTCCAACATACATAACAGACTGGTTCCAGGCTGGTAGCCAAATATCACTTTAGTATGGTGCAAAAAAGTACAATTTTATTTTGAGATCAGATGAAAGAGTGGTCCACAAACCGCTGAGGCATCTGGCAAATGTCTAAAGCATTCATTCAAGTACTACAGGAGGAGAAAGTCTTCTGTCAGACAACCTAAAATCATTAAGTTACAGTCTGATAGTCAAAAAACCTCTGCACTAGTCTTTCTAAGCAATAAGTGAGAACTTCCTTTTCCCTCCATGTTTCTCTGGGTCAAAAAAGGGACAACTGTCACAGTAATAGAGTTTTTGACACCTGTGCATATAGGTGCATGTAATACAATGATGGCTCTGGCCATAGAGAGTTAACAGGTGGGGTCCAAACATTGTAGTAGACTAAATCTCATTGGTAAATTGTGAGCATATGTGCAGGATTGAAGCCAAAGTTAGGAAAAAAACACAATTTCAGTGATCTTGCTGTGTCTGCATATAGTGTAAAACAAAAGCAATTTAGACCATAGAAGTTAAGGGGTTTTATTGACGAGTAGATCATGTTGTACTGTTCCCATGTGGTCCTATAAGCACACCATCAACCTGCTAACCCAGCTAGCAGCAAGTGTAACTCAGATGGATTTAATGAGATAACTTTAATAAGTACATTCACAATCAAGTTCAACACACAGGATTTTTTTGTTTTCCCCAGGCTTCTGACAAAGCCTGTGACCAGCTGTGAAAGTTAATTGTATGTTATGCTGTAACTGTCTGAGGCTGGCAGAGAACCTTTATCGTATGGTATATTTTTGTCCCTTGGCAGCAGCACAGAAGGAAAGAAGGAAAGTTGAATTTCATTTTCCCCTGGTTTGACATATAACTAGTATGGCAATGTGTTGGAACATATCTTTATGATGCAGTGAGTTCTAGATGTGCTCTTTTAAAATTTTGTCTTTTTGTTTCCACAAAGTGGAACATAGACTCTCGAGGGTTCATTTTTGTTTAGCAGGTAAATCCTGCAGTAGTGTTTGGCTAGTTTGCCACTGCAGTAAACACTGAAGGAAATTTTCTGCATTCTTTTATATCCTTAAAAGGCTTTGTTTTTCTCATCCAGGACATCACTTGGTGTTTTTTCTGCTTTGCCTTCTAACACCTTATCATCCCTTTATTAATACCACTGTGATACCCATGTAGTCCAGTTGCATGGCTGGTGGTATTTGCATTCTAAACTATCCTATTTGGCTTTTACTGATTGAGTTATTTGAAATTATAGCAGCCATTTTGAGTAGTCTGTTCCAACAGCAATTATTAAAATAAAACTATTTATATCAGTCAGATGATTTTAAAGTCTCCTTCTGCTTTGTGAGTAGTCTCTGCTGCATCTTCCTGGGGACTACACAATCACATCAAAACCAGAAAGCAGTTAATTTTTTTTTCATGGGATTTACATTAAGAATATGCTTGGGTGTTCCTTATCTTGTGCATTCTGGGTTTATTTCTTTGCTCCTGCAAACTCAGAGATTGGATGTCTTGCCAGAATGAGTGGCAGTGAATGGAGTGGATGGAATAGGCATACAGCAGGCTTCATTTCCTTGTGTTTCAGAAGAATCTGTTTCTTCTTTCATCAAATCAGCTTTTTGTGATCAAACAGCAGAACGACATAATCTTCTTTTCCTGCTTCCCAACATTCCTAATAGATCAAATTTTTTGTAAATGGAAGAAAGTTAAATGTTTGCAAAACAGTAATTACTAGTGTGGGATTTGCAAATTAAACAATAATTGAATTGCATGCCCTTAAGTGAAGAATGTTAAGATATTTTCTTCTGAAGGTCTCTATTTTAACCTGCCCTTATAGATTATTTAGGTATCAGCTGAGGGACTTTACAAAAAGTATGTTCAAAGTTATTAAGAGCAGAATAATATCAGCCTTTCCAAATTCACAGTCGCATGATTTATAATATAATAGAATCATAGATTTGTTTAGGTTGGAAAAGCCTTTTAGGATAATTGTGTGCATCCATTAAAATATTATTGATAAGACCATCACTTAACCATGTCCTATGCACTACACCAATACATATTTTATATATCCCCAGGAATGGTAACTCCATCACATCCCTGTGAAGCATGTTCCATTGTCTGACCACCCCTTTGGTAAAGAAATTTTTCTTAATATACAATCTAAACCTTCCCTTGCACAACTGGAAGCCATTTCCTGTTGCTTCATCATTACCTGGGAGAAGAGGCAACCTCCACCTGGCTACAGCCTCCTCTCAGGAAGTTGTAGAGGATGATAATGTAGCCCTTGAGTCTCCTTTTCTCCAGGCTAAACAACCCCCAGCTCCCTCAGCTGCTCCTTGTATATGATTTCTGTGCTCCAGACCCTTCACCAGCTTTGTTGCCCTTCTCCGAACACATTTTTGTTAGTCTTGAAACAAAAATCCCAGCAGGCTTTCTGTTTGCATTTTGAACCTAAGCTGAACAATCATCAGTTTGATCTAAAGTGGATCCTCATAGATTGACTCGTGATTTCTTGATCTGGCTTTAGCTCTTCGGTTTGCTTGCAAACCTGTTTAAGCTGTGCTCTTGCTCTTGCTCTGGGCAGCACTAGAGCTGAGCTCAGGGGTTCCGTGCAAAGGATGTCGCTCCTTGGTGTACCTTGGTTTCCAAGATTGTTTCATTAAGCTGGTGATGTTGGATCTCAAGAATCTGAAGTTTTTGAGCTTTCTGTGCTTCCTGGCACAGACCCCCTTGAAAACACTGCTCTGGACCTGAAACCTTGGAGAAGACTTGTAAATATGAATAATAAGTTAGAAATCACAAATGTGTAGTGGGTTAGATATTTGTGTTTTCACTGGGTGATGGGTTTTAAATTTGAGGTTTTTACAATGAGTGGTACCTACGGGACAAGATGGAGAATTTTGGGTGGTGTCTTTTCTCCTTGTTCATCTTCTTCTCTTCCTTTTCTTCACAGAACTTAGGTAGTTACCTTTGGATTGGTCAGCTGAAAGTCACTCTAAGGGTCATGGGAATCTATTATTGAGTCAAAAGTATAAATAATATAGATGTAAAACTTTTATTGGTATGTTTAGCTTTAAAAGGCCTTGAAGCAGTCTCAGCTGTAGCCATTTTTCCTACTTCTAGCAAGCAGCTAGAGGTACTGTTGTACTTTTTCTATAATTTTTGATAAGATATAATAAACATCCAAGTCCGAACATGAGAAATCATCTCAATCTCCTTTCTAATAATCCTGGGCTCTGAACAGAAACAGACAAGACTGATGACAAACCACTAATTAGTGGTGCAAAGCCCAGCACACTCCTACAGGTGAGGCTTTAGGAATAAAAAAGACAAAGCACCTGGGAGAAGCAGGGGCTCTGCCTGGAAGTGACAGAAGTTTATAGGACGTGGGAACTTCAGTTCAAATTGGCCCTTTCAGCATGAAAATAGATGCATTGGGCTGGCATCACCAGCCCTGTGGGCACCCTCTGCAGTCCAAGTCCTGCAGGTAGCTCTACTGTGCTCTTAGGTGTAAATCTGCTGTGGCATGGGACCTACTTGTTAGGCAAATGACTTGCTGATAAGAGGATGCTCTGTGGCTGCTGGCTCCTAGACTGGGAAAGTAATTAATCTTCAGCTGCAGGTTAATAAAAATCAGGCCTTGTAAGGGTGATAAGTTACTCATTTAAAAGTTACACTGGGAGTCTGGTCCTGATAAACTTTAGCAATTCTCATCGACTGTGAAGCTACTACTTTCCTATAGGTGTTTGATAGAAAGATAGCACTGCACTTGGTGAGATCATCCTCTCACAGTAATTTAAATGCAGCACTTCACCACAGATACCTTTTAGTATTTTCAAATAAAAAATGTTACTGGCTTGTGTGTTTCCTGTGACTAGTTTCAATTTTGCCAGTTGTCATTCCCTCAATTATTCTCTGAGCACTTCCCCAGCTGCATCCTGACATGTATGTACTTAAGATGTTTTCCCTTTTTTTGTGTGTTCTTTTTTTCATGTTCTAAATATTTGCAGTTGATGATTTCCCAGATTCCCTCCCAGAGTCCTCTTGTCCATCAGCTTCTGCTCTCTCTTCCTGACAGTGACTGGTTCAGCCCACATTCTCTGTATATCTGCTCTGTGGAAGTGCAAATTTTTCTTTAGCATTGCAGAAGATTCCTTGAAAGGATCATTATCTCCACTAGATAGGGATCAAGCACTTTACAGAGCTGCTTATCCTTGATGTCCACCTGGAAGCTTTGACCAACATAAGACATGCTCAAATTCTTCTAGATAGAGTGAGCTTTTGCAAAATCACATCTGCACTTGCTGTGGACATAACATTGATCTGGGTTCAACCTGCACACCTGATTGCCTCAGCTTCTTAGTTGTAAAGTAGAAATCCAATGCTTATCAGGTAGCTTGGAGTAAATGTGTTCAAAATTATGAGCTGGCGTAAAATGTTAAGTAATTTATGTGGTCATGGAGTATTTAATCTTCAAATTAGCTTTAGAAACAACCCTGAGCTAAGCAGGAACTGAAAAAAAAAAGAGCCCTCTTGGAAATTCTGCTGCTTAAATCATATGAAATATATAAGTACCATCAAGAAATTACAGAAATGTTGTTTAACATAATAGCACTATGACTGTAGTTAAGACCCACTGGATAAACTACAAAGTGCTGCTAAAAATTGAATCATCAAAGAGAAAAAAATCATCCATCTTATTTCCTAATGAGGTCTTCCAAACAGAGCCCTACATAACCTTTACTCTCTAGGTATCTAACCTGCAAAACATATTTGTACATTCAGTGACCACAATAATGTATAAATATTATAAATGAGTAAATGTTACAGTGTATAACATAGGAAAATGCATTTCCTCCATTTATTTCCTATTATTAAATCTTTTCACAAAATTGCAAGTTCCAGAATGAAAAGTCAAATGCTATAAAATAAAGATTAAATACTCCAAAAGATTTCTCTCTGGAGTTACAGCTTCAGAGTGGATTTCTTATAAATTCCATAAATGGAATGATTTTTATTTTGCTGCTTTGCTTCCTGTATTAAATGAGGGAAGGAGTCACCATAACAACTGTTCTACAACCAAGAAAAGCAGCATTTTCTTACAGCAGCACATCTACCATATAAATAGATCTATAAATATATATTTGAGGTGTATTGTCTAAAATTGACAGCAATTACATCACTGTTGACACAATGAAATGAAGCAGCACACCAACATCCTGTGTCCTAGCACCCACAGGGCCATAATTTCTCCTTTTTATTTTCTTCTCCTTATATGCATTTAATCAGGTATATTCAACAATATTTCTACATGGCACCACAGAGTTAAAATGTTTCTATTTTTTTCCGAGTGCAAAACCTATAAAAATATATCACACAGCACTGACAAAGTTTAGCAGAGAGCAGGATCAGTTCCCTCTTTTCCCGAGTGGACCTGGACTGCTTGGGCTACAGGGAGAAGCTGTCCTACTGACCATGGCATTGGAGGTAGGTGAGTAGTCTCAGAGGATGTCAAGGCCTGGACCTTTGATGTAATATTAATGTTTAATATCACTACTGAGCTTCCTGTGTTAAAAGAGTCTTTACCTCGTTATCAACGTCAGTTCTTTCTTCCCATTATAAAGAAAACAACATTTGATACAAATGAGAAAGCAATCAAATCACAGTTGGAGTATTCCCTAGTTCATTCTAAAGTTTAAGTGTAGCTGGATAAAATAATTACAACACAGCAGTGTTGGTAAACAAAACTAATTTACATATAATATCTCACTCCATGCATCCAAAGAGCTCTCTTAGTCCCAGGTGGCATTTTCAGTCACAAGATCATGCATGTAATAGCAATAGACCTTTTTATCCCTCAGGTCTTCTTTTTAGCTTCTGGAGGCAGATAGTATCTCATAGCTTGTCAGTGTGACAAGGAAAATGCTCTAATCAAACACTCCTGTGGACCATTATAGCACATAATAACAGAGGATTTTGATGGCTTTATCAGACATGCATTGGAAGGTTCCCTTTCAAAAGACAAACAAATTATTTTGGTTTAATGCAAGGCTTTGGGATATACATACATTAAGAAGGATAGAAACTGAGAGACAAAATGGAGGGACAAAACTATTATGTCTCCAGTGACATAGAGCAATGTGATTAAAAATATATTATGCTTAAATTGTAATGCTCTCATCACTGTTTCCCAGGGTTTTCAGCATGATTTCAAGGGTCTGCCCTGGGAGCTGATAGTGTGCAAAAGTCTGCAAATTGTATTATAACCTTTGAAGTTTAAAAGCTGTGCAGAGATGCCCCACTTCAGGGGTGATTTTGTCAGGACTTGAAAGAATGAAATCAAGTCAGCTGGTGAGGAAGCTGGTGTGCCAGGCTCCTGCAAGGAAAGCCTGAGGGACCACAAGTAGCAGTGTGGGTCACTTTTAAGCCATCCTATAGAAGAAATAGCTGTGGAGAGTGTTAGATTGTCTAGCTGGGCTATCTCTACCTGGAGAGGGGATCTGGTGAATTCCTGCAGTCTCTGAGAATCTGTCATGGCCATGAGCAAATTTGCATGGGTACATTTGTACATGCTATAGTTTTGCTTACAGGTGAAAGAATCAGAAGGTGGACTGTGCTGTGCACACTGCTGGGGTGTGGAAGAGCACAAATAATTTTGCAAAGGAGTGAAATTATGTCAGGTTGAAGCACGAGCTAATGAACACTGTGTTGTTAAGCTTTTGGAAGACACCGTCCTTACTATTTTAAAGGACTTCTTAAAATATGTGTCTTTTCAGCCTCTTTACTGTTCCTCAAGCAGCTTGTCTGTATTTTCCTATACAAGAAAATGGTGCTATAGTTCGTTAACCTTATGATATAATAATATATTTTAGGATGATCTATGCACTCTTGTTTTTTTAGTACCTATTTGGTTTCTCAGAGAGCAGTTGAGGTTAGATGGGACCTCTGGAGACAAGACTCTAGAGCAAGTGCCCAAGGTAGTTTTGGATTGTGTTTTGGATATTTCCAAGGATGGAGGCTTCACAGCCTCTCCCTGGAATAGTTTGGCTATAAGCATCCAATTCTTTACAGCTTGTCTTCCTGCACTAAAGTGTAGCTTTCCCTACACTACCAAGTGATGATTTTTTTTTTAATCTGCTCATAAAAATATTACAGACAACAATTATTTCCAGCTCCACAGCACATGGTTGGTTTATTAAGAGTCAGAGACAACCACTTGCCAGAGACTGGGTACTTGTGTTCTTGTTGCAGTCCAGACCACCAGAAAGTTTGCTAACCAACTTTCCCAGAGCTCAGCTACAAAGCAAATGTGTCTGTGAATAAGCTAAGGAGCAATACTGTGAAACTCTGGCATGTAAATATCTTATACTTACCTGAGAATTCTGCTTCTAAATATGTCACAAGAGACCAGGTTAATGCTTCAGAATGAGTGCACCTGCTTTGAAATCTTACAGGCAATGTGCAAATGGTACTTCATTTATATGATGCAAGCTTAGCATGCAGATAGTTTTAATAGATCCCTTTAAGGCAGCTAGATAACTTTTTTAGTTATTTAATATAAGTCTTCATAAATAATTTCTTCACATTATACACTGTCTCAAAGACTGTATATCATCTGAGCAGATATCTAAATTCTGGGACTGAGCCTACCAGCTGGTGCAGCTGTGGAGGCAATGACAAGCTTGGTGTCACAGCAAAGATGCCAGACATTACATTTAGTTAGCATGCCCAGCAGGTGGATTAATTCACAATTAAGCAACCATCTCTTAGGAATCTATTGACCTTTTCCTCTGAGCTGAGGTGTAGGCATGATAACCCAGGACAGAAAAGTGATGGCTTCAACAAGTACAAATCCAATCTTGAACAGCTTAATTCAATAGGGAAGGTGTTATTAATTCCAGTCACGTAAGGCAATATTCACACTGTAATGAAAACAGTAATAATAAGCCATTGTATTCAACAGGACAAGCTAATCAAGAAAATACTCTCTCTATATCACATTTTGACACTTTTGGAAACATAAATTGGTTATTATTAACTCTAGAAGTGTTGCCTTGTCTTTTGCAAAACAGATGAGTGGATTTAGGAATTCATCCAGCAAAAAGGCAGCCAAGGGCTTTGCTACTGCCAACAAATACTCCAGGATTTCCTCCACATCACTCTCACACTTGACCTCACCTCTGAACTGCAGCGATGTCTCGTGCTCCCTCTGCCACTCGGTTGTTTTGGGTTTTTTACTTGCCAGATACTCTATAGGTTTATTAGATTTTTGTTTGCTTGTTTCTGAAATATTAACAAGTGTTGTCCAGGGATGACATTAAAACCAGCAGACTGATTTCTGTGGAAGTGCAAAACAGAGGAGACAGGAGTGGGCTTGCAGAGGCAGACTGTGACAAGACCTGCTCTGCCTGCAGCTCGGTGCTGTGATTGGGACAAAACCCGCAGTAGGGTCTCCTGAAACCAAACAATGCCTCAAAGAAGTTAAAAACAGAGGGAATTGACTAGCTAGCTTTTTATTTTGTATTTTTTTAATGATTAAGTGTAAGGCTAAGTAGAGAAACACAGTACTCTGACTTCTTTAATCATGAGTCTGGCAGAACATGAAGACAAAAACTCACAGTTTGGCTCATTGTCACATATTTCTCTCTTTAAATAAAGATTAATTTCTAAACCCTGTATTAGCTTCAAGCACAGTCAGTGAAGCCTTTGGAAGGATCCCTTCTCCAATAACACCATTTCTTCAGCACTGGTAGCTTAAGTCTTTTGTTGCCATTGATGCCCATCTTCAACTTTTTTCCATGCTTTTTATTTATCATTATCACAAATAAATATCCTTCAACATGTTGGGGCTTTTTTTCCTGCCCATGAATTATTCTAACAAAAAATACCAGTTCTAAATCCTAACGTTTCCTATCCTACTGCACAAGAAATCTAAATTATTCACACTCACTTCTGCTAATGTGACCTATGCCAAGGGAATAAAAGTTATAAAGATCTGTGATTTACCACCACTGTGATTGCACTGCTTCAATTCTATCAACACTTTCTTCTCCAAGGTAGTGCCTTTGATAGACAATCTGATTTTTTCATGGCAATCTGTGATTAATCATCTTTCTGCTCATGCCAACATGGTCTCCAGGATATTTTCACTATGAGTTTCTAACATCTCCAGTTGGGGCCTAATTTTAAAATAAAATTTAAAAAAATATTCCTTTAAAAATAACTCATATGTAGGAAAACTGAAAATAATAGATTTGATAGAGACAAACATATAAGGATGAAAAGGAGAATTATTTTAACGGCACTCACTTTTGTAGATTTTGTCAGCATCTGTTTCCCAGGGAAATATTACTGGTTTAAGTGTGGGAATTCATAATTTTCTCAAATTTCTGTGATAGATATAACTATTGATACTTAAGGCACATGTATTATCAAACCCAAAGGAGCTATTTTTGTTCTGAAATAGACCATGCAACCAGTAAAATTTTATGGCTTCTAGTCATTAATTTATTTTTCACCTTCTCCTTCAGGGACAACAAATATAGCCTTATTACCAAGAGGAGCAGCCTTTCCTTGGTGTGACAGATAAAGAATTTAATCATTTGCCTTAGGCTTTGTCAAACATTCTTTTCTGCTGTGTTGACAAAGAAATATCATTTAAGTCCTCAGAACACTAATTTTATTTTACTTATTTGTTTGGATTGGTACAGAATGACAATAGAAATAGCTGGTTTTAAAATTAAAACATCAGCTTAAGCAAATAAACTACTCTTGTGTCATTGGGAGAGGAACTGTTTCCAGAATGCCTGCATGTCAACAGATGAGAAGGGGACAGAAATGAAGGTAACAGGGCCCAGCAATTTTCTCATTGAAAAGGTCACATTCATAATTCGTTCACTACAGAGAAATACTTGCACTTCTCAAAGCTGATAGGGGCACCCAGCTCCTTTAATCAGCGCTTCATGGGCAGCAGCACGTACACCACACACACAAGGACGGGTCTGTGGGGCTGGATCTTGCCTCAGCTCTGTCTCCCAGTCTTTGCTATCCAACAATACACACAGGTAAAATCTGTGAAACATTTCTGGAATAATGATACACAAGTGATGTATTTTGATTCCCAAAAGATGTGTATGAGCTGCACCATGGCCTGTTGTGCTGCTGCTAGCCTTTTCCTCCTTCTCCTCTCCTGCTTTGGTGCTTGGACACAAGGTAGAGTTTGCCAGCTTCTTGTGTGTTTGAATGTCTTACACCTGTATATTGCAAACTTGTGCAAAATACAGCATAAATGCACAAATATTGAGCTCCATCTTCAGTCTGAGTTGAGTTTCCTATGAGAAAGAGCCTTTCACTTCACTGTTTCTGTGCTTATTTGGGATTAAAGTGTTCACTGGGAGGGAGAGCTGCTTCAAAAGGCGCAAAGTTACTCCTTTGGGAGCACTGCTATCTGAAATAGCCTCTAAAGAGAACAACAGATCCTATTCAGTCAGGCCCTGGGCTCAGAGTAGGATATAAACCTTAGCTTTAGACCAAACCAGAACACTGAATCAGAAGATGGCCAGTTCCAGGAAAAAAATTGGCTACAAATCCAGACCTGAGCATCATAGCTCAGAGCCTGTTTGAATGCATGCTTCAGTCCCTGCTCTTTGTTTCATTCTGAGCAGGCAGCACATAAGCCAGTGTCTGCAGGCTGAGCACAATGGGTCATGTTTTGGTAGAGAGATGGTGGCAGCAGTGGGAGCACTTCATGTACAGAGCCCTGTTAATTTGTACACATGTGCAAATGCAAGGATACCACTTTTGGGATGGGGAGCCCTTGACCCAGAGATTGCTGGAGGCAATGATGAGGGAGTGCCACAAGGAGCTATTGCTGTCTTTGCTTTGATCCCATACCCTCCCAACCCATCTGCTACAAGTTGCTTCTGGAAATTAGAGAGTGAACCTCTTCATCAGGTAAAGCTTTTAGCTCCTTTGGTATGGCCAGTCTTAAATGCTGAAATACAAAGGCATAATTTAATATATAAATGCTAAAGATAAGCCCTGGCATTATGAAGAGGATAAGCCAGAGCAAGCTGCACAGGCTCTGAAATACCCTTTTGCACTGCTTTTATGGGGACTTGGGGGATTCTGAGTCTCAGAAGTTGCTCCTCTCCCAGCCTTTCTTGGTGGCCTCCTTCCTATGAGAATTGAGAGTGAGCTATGCTCTGGTTATCTATAACAGGGCTTGGTGGAAGCCCTGGCCAACCAGTATAAGTCAAAAAAGGCTTGGCAGGCTGAGCTTGGTTCTGTCTCCTGCCCCCAAAATGATCTCACAGGGAGAACTGAGGAGAACTGCTCCAAGAAAAGATGGGATGCATTTTCACACAATCTGATTTTCCCAAGGAGCTACAATCTCACTCTCCTTAGCAGTGTGAATTAGTGCAGTAAGAGGGATGGGGAAGGTGGACAAACACTTCTGTCATTTAAAGTGCACTTGAAATTCTTCAGAAGACAGTAATAGCTCTTTCATTTTAGAAAGACAAGATACCATTTAGAAACTGATAAGTCTCAGAACAGCAAACTGGATGGGATACTCTTTACCAAAAGTGTTGTTAGTTAAGCTAGACCTACTTTATCCCAGTGGAAGATTTCAACTATGGTGGAAGCTTTGGGGCTAACCTCAACATCCATATCCAGTTTGTTAAACAGTGATAGTAATGCCTCCTTCCAAATGCAGTTTTAGATCTACAGATGAACAGTGTAATGAAAGAAAATGATGCTGCACAGACACTATTTTAATTACTACATATTCATGACTATGTCAACCATTTGTGGAAGTCCAGGGAATTGCCTCAGGGAATGAAGAATGATACAAGGCTTGTAGCACAGCAAAACTGAAAAACAAAGTTCCAGGAGAGTCGTCCTCAGCAAACCCTTTACTGAGATTACAGCTGAAGTAACAGCAACAATTGGTAAACAGGCATTAATCAAGCCAGCAGATTTTCCTTAGTGAGAGTAATTAGCTACTCTGCCAGCTCCCAGTCTGCTCTGGAGGGTTGATTGGCTGGTAGAAAATTTTCATGGCAGACATATGAATGTACACACCCTTACACAGATCCTGACCAGATTATAAATTAGCTTTACTGTGGAAGCTTCCATGCATAAATGTTATTTTGAGAAAGAGAAGTGCTCTGTACAAAGCCACTTAGTGTGGTGTCTTAGTTCCATGGAAGGCTATGGGACATTTTCTATTTATTTTTATGAAGCTAGGATTTTACTGTCGGTTTTACTCACATGTATTCTCTCTCCCCAAGCGTAATCTTCAGGGGGTTTTGAACATCTGTCAGAACTGAGGTGGCAGAAGGAGATGGGCTGGTTTCTGTGCAATGAACATATTTTGGAATCTAATAATGGATTCAGCTAAAGCATGAATTACCCTGACATCAAGATACACTTGGGTAGCCACAACTGAAACAAGGACTAATTCTAATTTTTGAGTCTAATCTGCTGCCCACCTGTAACACAGAGGAAAATTCATAGGAGTTCACTTCCTCCACAAATGAAGTTACTCACAGATACCTTTACTTGACTAATCCCACAGTTTATTCCATCCTAAAGCATACTCCTATGCTAAACTGCAACTGAAGAACCTATTTGATAGAGTGGATTGGCAGCCTGGGTCTAAATAATCATGGAAGCATAGAAAGAGAATGAAAAGACAAATATTTACCTTCTGTGGGGTACATTCACAAAGAATAATGCTTCTGAAAACCAAGCAACAATTCTGAGTTCTCAAGCAAGTTGATGAAAGAGAGGTCATGTTTCCAGATATCTGATACTGAGTGCTCAGGAACGCTGCATGTGAGATCTGAAAAGTGAGGAATTCAAAATTGTTAGTCACCCAACAGAAATATTGGCTGATATTTTTGTATTTGGTAACATTCCTAATTTTCAAACCTACAGCTGGGTTTGTTTTTTAAACAGTTGCTTTTCAGTTCAAATGTTCCTCTTCTAATTTCTTGATCTGCTCTTTTGGCTTCTTTCATTAAAGAAAAAGATAAACAGCAGAGTCGAGGGATCTCATTTCACATTCAAGAAAACACAGCTTTTTCAGCAACTTCTGCTTGTTGCTCTCTTCCTTTTGCTACTGCTGTTGTTTAAGTGCTGGCATGAGCAGCCCATGTAGCTGGAGGAGGTGTGTATGGTGCAATCTCTGAGATTGCAAATCTCTGAGATTACACAATCTCTGAGATAGTGTGAAATTACAAAGGCAGCACATAGCTGTATGAAAGTGCCTCTTACTGTAGAGAGACAGTAATATGCAAAATATTATTTCCCAGCTGTTCCTTTCATGTATCAAAGAGTTTAGAATTAAATTATTCAGATCCAAGGCCATACAAGTCTTCTACCTCTCTTGTAGTCAGCAGCTTATATATGTATGTGAGTCAGACAGTAGAGCTGATGTCAAAGGTCTGAGCCTTGCAAAACAAAGCTATTCAAGGATGTTAAATCTTCACAAGACTGAAACATGACTGGAAAACCAAATGGATAATAGAGTCTGTGTTAACCAGTAATTTCTGCTGGAAGGATTTGTAACTCATCAAAGCAGAGGAAATCATCTGCATTAGTGTTTTATACAAACTATTAGGCAAGTCTGAGCTTTCAATTAAGTAGACTAGAAGAAGAATCAAGTGGTGGTTTCATTAGAATCTTTCATTTGCTGTTTACCTTAAGGATATATATATAATTTGTGGGCTTTTTATCTACAATAAAAAAAAAATAAAACTACATCTAGCTACTTCCTTGTGAAAAGCAAATATTGCATAGTAAGCCCTGCCTTCTTCAATATTTGTACAGATTGGTAAAACAGGGATTTACTTGTGTGTCTAACACTGCAGATATGTATATACAACATCCATATATATTTTCTATCCTATTAAAGCTTGAAGAGAAGGAAGGCTTTCTGGGATATGTCAGAATCACTAGGAGGACCAGTTGATCCAGAATTTGAGACAATTGCTTGTGGCACAATGCTGTGCTGGGAGAGATACCAAATCCAGCCCTGCATAAACCTGTTGCGTTACCAGCCATGTTAAAGGGCATTGTGCCAAATGTAAAGATTCAGGACCAGTTTCTGAAGGGCTCACCTGGTTGTTTGGCTGCTCCAGACTGAACTTAATGAGACATTTGTTCAGTTTAGAGCTCTCCGCTTCTGCCTTCTTGAATATTGTTCACTTTCTATATAGTAGCACAATGTAAACAGAGGGACAGTGTATTGCTTTTTCTCTATGTATCTCTCCTACAGGATCAAAATTGGGACATCGACTGGGAATGATCAATGTGTGCATGAACTTTTCTTCCCCAGAAGAACTCGAAATTCTGCTTTACTTCCTCCATTAGCTATTGGTAAAAATTGCTGTTACTGTCCCATCTGACTATTTGCAAAATAGTGACATTGTTTGTCATAGAACAAATGTAAGTGCCAATTTGGAGCTGGGGAGCAAGTTCAGATGCTTGGTTTGGTATTATTGAGGCAATATTTATTTGGAGGAATCAATATATTTTGTTAGATCACCTGATCTAACAAAGTGGGAAAGAATTACGTACTTGAAAACAAAAAAATTAGGAGCCTTTCTACTCATCCTAGAGATTATTTGTGTCAGTCTACAGCTCCAGTTTACAAATAGTCTGTATGCTAACTGTAGCCTTTGTGCTCCTTTCTGGCTGCATAAGATAAGAGCTTAGCTTGTTTGTGCATAAATGTGTCCGCATGGAACAGACACTCTTAAAATCAGAGAGGAAAAATCATGGAAACAGTGAATACACTAACCTTTAAATTTCTCATGTGAAAACAATTTAACACTTTATGTTACTTTATTAGGAAGTAATAAAGTAATAAAACTCTTAAACTCTAGGGCTTTTCTAATAACCCTGCTAGCTATAACACTGCTGATAACAAGAAACATCTACTGATTATGCTATTTTGAGTGCTCCCTCCTTTCACCTCTTGCTCCCCTCCACACGCTCATTTTGGCATCTGTAATTAACTGTGGCCCTCAACCACCATCTCCCAAGCCTATCTTCTTCCCAGGATTTCAGTAGCAGTATTCATTTCAGGGCCTCAAATCAAGCAATGAAGGAAACTTGTCCTGTTCATATAAAAAGTACAGATAATTACTAAGCACAGAGAAAGGAAGAGGAAGATCAGAAAAAATTAAAAGACACACCCTCAAAAAATGAAAGAATAGCCTGTGTCTAACATCTCAATGAGGAGGCCTGGGAGCATAGAAGGAGATTTTTGGGTCAATGATATCCATTGGATAGCCAGTGATATCCATCCATCAGTGACACCCTTCCCATCCAATAAACCACAGCCTGTGCTCAATGCCTCATCTATCATTGCAAAGGACATGCTGTTAATTTCCAGGGAGTGAGTAATAGGAACAACTCCTACATGTGCACATCCTCTGCACAGGCACACTTGAATGGCAGGAGCACCTCTTCCCCATGACTGCTCAGGAGGTGCTTCTTTTTACAGACCCACACCATGGGCCACATGGCAGTCCCAGCTGCTGCTGTGAATGCCCCATAGGATCCAGCACCTAAAGGGTCAGCTCCTAGTCACACAGAGGCCTCTTAGTAGTCCACAGAGAGAAGAGGAAATGAAGTGAGTGATAAAAAACAAAACCCATCCTCAATGCATACATGGACCTATGCGTTCCTGCTGCACCAGTGTACCTTAATGCAAATCCTTCCTGGCCCAAGCTTTGGGAAGTCACACAGAGGCTGAGGGAGTTGCTGTAGTTCCACAAATGCCAAATTCCTGAGGGAGGACCTTTGGCAGCAAAGCCTTTATCCACAGTGGCTGCTGCTTGTACCTGCAGCTGAGCCCTGTCTGCCGGCACGGCTGGCACAGCTCACCCAGCAGAGCAGGGCACAGGCCAAGCAGGGCAGAGCTGCTCAGGGAACTCAGCCTTTGGCAGAGGCATCTGGCATGATTTCCTGAAGTATGGGACATCTGTGGCATCAGGGGACCTTCCCACGCTTCAGGGAAGCTAAGCTCACCTGGCTTTTGAGACCACACCAGTCTTTGGAGCTGACAGGATTAAAAATCCAGAGGGCTTAGTGCAATAACTTTGCCTGCTGCCAAGCATAAATGGGAAAAATCTCACAAACTTCTGGTATTTATTGATGAACAGTCTTCATCTTCCCATTTTAACTGGACAATGCTCCCTTGGGAATTGTGGCAGATAGATAGGTAGGTAGGTAGATAGATAGACAGACAGACAGACAGATAGATAGATAGTCTCAACAGCAGTCTGGGCTCTGTTAAGATGCAGATGACTGTGAGTGCAATCAGAAGCATGCTCTGCCCTACTTGTGCAGCAAAATCAGTCAGGTTGGGATGTAATCCTAAGGCTGACTACACTGTTTTGATTCAACTTCCCCAAATCAGTGCCATGCAAAGGAAAGTGATGACAGTTAAAGTGGAACCATATTTCCTTTGAGGATTCCCTTCTTTCCCTAAGAAGAATGTCAATTTAATGTTACCATTAGATCCTGTGACTGGTACATGTCAAAATGCTAGTGCTCACTGTTATCTTTCTATATCTCAGAAGAAAGCTGCCTATAGAAGTGACAGTGATTCTTGTCTATGAAGCAAATACTGATGTCTTGCTAGAGAGGTTTGCATTTTTCAATCAGAAAAAAAAATAATTAAGGGAAACTGGGTATTAAAAGGGCATTAGTGAAATTTTCCCTCTCAAGACTGACAAAAACCCCCTGAGAATACAAAGGACAACACAAGGCAAACATCTGTTCAAATAAAGGGAGTTAGAGAGCTGCCTTTTGTTGCATAGAATTAATAGTCCACCCATAGAAATTAACCACTCTGTGTTTCCCCAGACTTTATATCATACTCAGTTCTTCTTAGGATTATGTTTACTGGAAAGTTTTGATTGTGTCATTTCTTTTCCCTGCAAGCTAATTCATGGTTCCATGTAACTTAATCACATTTTCTTCAGCCTTCTATTAACAATACAAGTCTGGGACAGATAAAAAAACCATCATTCAAAGGAATAACATACCTCCTTAACACAAACTGACATAGGAAAGCAGGCTAGTACTCAGATAATCCCAGACCTGCTCCATTAAGAGATGAGATTTTTAACAAGAGATCTGTCAGACCCCACTGGATATAATGGGCCCTCATCATGGCATGACAGGTGATTATGTTCTGGAAATGTTCCAGTCCCAGCTGTGTTACTGCATGTTATTTGTAACCTCTGTAATTGCAGCTTTTCTAAACCATTTTTATTTGGGAAGCCAGTATAGAGGACAAAAAACACCCCTAAAAATAGCCTACCACCATTTGTTCAGAGAAGAAAAAAATCAGCATATCAAAGCCTGAATAGTAGTGGCCTGTTTTCTGAATTGCTGGCTTAGACACCCTTCTTCTAACAAACCCCCAAACCTTAATGTAATCGTTGTTACATGTTTTCCCCTTTCCTCATAGTCCAGTTACTGTTCCTGCTTACAAGTGAATGGATCAACAAGCATCTGCTTAATGCCTGCAAGGGCAATTCCTTCTGAAATATTAAAAGGCTGAGAAGCTGAGCCTGCTCATGGAGGCTGCTTGAGCAGTAAGCAGAAAATCTTCTGTGTGTCTGGGATTGAACCAAGGAGGAGTCAGAGAAACGAGCCATCTAAATTTGCTCCCAACTAAGATTCATGTGTTTTTTCAATGGCACTTGATTTCAAAGATCCTGGCACCACTAGGCTGTGCCTAGAATGAGCCTGAGCAACCACATGAGCCCACTCCCACCAGCTCTGGACCCTGCTGCACCTCTGCTTAGGTCACTATTGTCACACCTAGTCACCTTTTGTTCAAAACCACCCATGGAGAGAGGACAATAATTTCCTTTGCTCTGTACAGAGCAGAGCAAACTTTTGACCTCCACATACATTCTAATTCTTTCACACTGTTTATCTTATTTACCTTGGAACTTAAGGAAAATTCTAGTCCTTGAATTTCTTTCCTTAGGTCACATCTGAATATAGATTTAGAAATTAGTGGGAGAGGGTTACTCTGCCCCCCGAGTTACGAAAATTGCCTGCCTGTTATGCAAGTGATGGATTACTAAGGCAGTAATGTGGGTAGTTATATTGCTGGTGGAATAAATAATCTAGGCATGAATCACCTTTTCTCCATTGCTGTATATTCAGAGCAAATACTTTTATATCCATGATTTCTCAAACCATCCGAGAAAAAAAGTATATAAAAAGAAGTCACATGAGAACGGAAGGAAGTTTAAAGAGCTTCCCTAGGATTTTTAGTTACCAGGGTAACCATTTTACTCTGTAATCAATATGTTTGGCATGTTTCTATTGCTTTGTGACTGCTCCCACAAACAACATTGAAAGGTGTTTGGGGAAAGTACTGGAAGCAAAGACAACTACTAACTTTGGGAAAAAATGATTCGGATATGAAAAAAGGAAATAACTTATCCCCCAAATAGTCTAAAACTATATCTGATTTTCTTGAGAAATAATGGGGTAATTTTGTTTAATAGCTTTGCAGTATTTGAGAGGATCCTTTGGAGTGTATGAGTTTCAGCTCAGTGTCTACCAAGTTGCACAAAAGCTACATTATAAGCTTTCCCCCATATTAAATGTGCTGCATTGTACACAGTATTCTCTGTCAATCAGTGAAAAATTACCTTTAGAGTGAGCACCTCCTAAGTTTAAAAAATACACATAGCAAGCCCACCATCAAGCTGCTTTTGCAAAATAAATGACCAAAGTTACCTGTTTAAATTTATTATTGATAAGACAACACCAACAGTAGCCACTGATCCAATGCATGTTCTTAAGAATTTTAGGAGTATCCCTATTTTTGCAGTGTTTTCTAACCAAGACTTTTAGAGTGTTTTTGTAAATACAGGTAGGCATCGTTCATAATCTAAAGGCAGATATATATTGGCAAAAAGCAATCAAACTATTTCCTCAACACTTTCACAGCAAAGCAGGACATGCCTTGTTGCTACAACCATGGCTTGCTCCTCTGTAGACATTTCCATTGTTCATGTGTCTGTTAGCTGCATGGAGCAGAAGCTTATCACCCAATCCCTCTTACTCCTCTCCTCCTGCCCTATTTCTTCTCTTTCTTGGAGTGGTGCATCACAAGGCCTGCATCAGATATCTGTGATGGAGCTGACCTAGGTTAAGGGGGTTGCATGACCTAAAGCCCTGTGTTTCAGAAGGAAAACAGTGAGGGAGCTTTAATACATTTGCTGTTTGTCACAACCTCCTCCTACCCCCACGTTCTGAACCCATGAGACATCAAAATGTTAGAATAACTATTTATTCAGTTCAGCCTATTTTTTATTCCAGTCTTTTTCAAACAGAGAATCTTCAAAAACTTCACAGCTCAAGATAAAATTAGAAACTGCTTTAAAGAACTTGCTGCAGAGATGGCAAGATTGCAAGAGAGGAGACATAAGGAGATATGTCAGAACAGAAAAGGAAGAAGATTTTATTAAAATGAACGTCTGTATGGACAGGCATTTCCAATATCAACAAGGCAAAGAGAAAGGGGGAAAATGAAAAAAATAATGAAATGAGCTACTAATTTTATTCACTGGCTTTTACATAGATCATAAAGCATCCTTCCATTTGTTTCTGGGTGTTATTGTACAGATTTTATGGTGTTTGCAGATGCCTCATATGAAAATTGCTCAGTTCAATCAGTTCTTACTGAACCAATCCAAATTTTCTTTCTCTGAAAAAATATCAGAGGTCTTGGTGGTGAATTTAGTGTAAGGTGGCAGACGCTTCTGTCACTGATCATGCCCCTGTTAACTGGTGGTGTGATAAAGGCTGTTCCCCCTCCTGGGAAGTGCTGCAAGGCAATTCTGAGATATTCAAGTCAGGTGTTTGCTTCATCTGTGGCACTTGTCTTCCTTCATCTTACTTTATCTTTAAATAATAGCTACTATTGTTTTTGCTTCCTACTATCATTAAGGACTTGTTTTGTGGCCATACCAGTGGGACCAGGAGCTCAAGTACCATTGCCTGAGGA
Organism: Toxostoma redivivum; assembly: GCA_013397375.1. Lineage (NCBI taxonomy): Eukaryota > Metazoa > Chordata > Aves > Passeriformes > Mimidae > Toxostoma > Toxostoma redivivum. The sequence continues at coordinate 42,170 of VXBI01005154.1, read as the reverse complement.
AAAATGACCCTGTTGAGTACAAGCCCATCATGCCAGTGGCTGTTGCTTCTGATAAAGAAAAGGGAAACATTATTTTTGCAAAACAAACTGTAAAGGCTTCCCATATCTGCTCAGGAAAAAGGATGGACACCATGTTCACTGTGAGCCACAGATTATGGTCTCTGTCAGATCCCTCCAGGCAGATTAATGCTGAAGCTCCTGGATCTTCCCTGAGCCCAGAATGCATCCAGCTACATAAAGTAATGGTAATAGCATGACTTTTGCAGGGTCTATTGCAAAATGCACCACTCCAGACTGCATTGAGACATTTGGCAATTCACCTGTGCTGTCCCCTTGGCTGTGATGCCTGGAACATCAGCAGTACAGAGCTGGCTGTTTCAGGGCTGGGTTGGATGCTCTCATGGTGTTTTCAGATAACATCAGTGTTAGCCTTCAAGTCCTTACCAAATGATTTTTTTTTCCTTAGACCTGTGAGAAGCTCATCCTGCATAAATAAAAAAAGGCAAAACCACTTTCTTATCCCCACACTTGCAAACACAAAAACCTCTGGCCCTTTCCCCATATTTTTTCAACTGCATGATCCTGATTGGAAGCCATATCTCGTATTCTTTTTTGCTTCTTCAGGTTGACAACACTGTGTAAAAGTCTGTTTTACCAGCAGGAAGGAACCGGCAATGTGATGATACCAATTTTTTTTAGTCTTACCCCTCTTGGCCATGGGAAGGATAGTAATGTGGACAGGGTACATCTTTCCCTCAGAGACACTCTTGATTTCTAATTTCTCTGCTGCACCACATGCTTGTCTTGGCTACATATTAATTATTTAAAAATACATATTAAACTAGAGTTAGGGTTGAGAATATATGCCAGTGTGTTAAGGTAATAAAACCTTACAGGGATGTTATAATTATCCCATAAAGAAATATGACAATTCCAGTGACTTCAGATGAAGCATAAAAGAAATGAAATTGGGTTAGAGATAGGCAAAATGTCTCCATATAACCTTTATGAGGCTCTCTAGTGAGTTCTTGACAATTAAAAAAAAAAGAAAAAAATCAATTTAAAGTAAAATATCTTTTTCATAAGCAAGCAATCTTTGCTTTATGTTCCTATGTCTTATAAGAACACTATACCTACACCAGAGTAGCTGATGATGGTGTTTGAAATTCAATTAGTATTGCTGATTGCAATGTCTAGGCCAACTCTGTCTTTGTTTAAAGTGCTCTTCAGAGGCAGGTTGCAACACACTGGAGCTCCAGTGAGGACATAAACATGGCTTTTGTTTGGACAGAACTTTTCCAGACTTGTTGAGAGTGTTGAGAGTGTGCTCTACTCTCTGTCTTCTCTTAGAAGAAATTTCATTGTTCATACTAGATACTGTTCTGTTGTCTGCAGATGTTTCTTAATTGGTTTCAGTTTAAGTGGCACTCATATGAGACCTACAAAAAGAAAAATAAAACAAAATTTGATTAAATGTTATGGAAAAGGGAGCTAAGCATAAAACACAAAGATTTTATGAGTAAATGAAAAAATAAGCCATAGTGAGATATGACTTTATTATTATGGTATATTTTCATTTCCACACTGCATCTAAATTCAGTAGTATTGTGATACAGTGACTGTAGAGCCAAGATGATAACAATATCAAACTCAATCAGACTTCACAGGTTCCAACCTTTCCAAAGGCAACTTGAGATGATCTAGTTATCCATGCAACTGCAAAGCAACCTGTCTGCACACAAAAGGTGGAGAAATATCAACAAATACCTGTGGTGATTGCCACTAAGCTGGAATTACAGGCTGGTTGGAATTCTACAGTCATGTAGAAGAATATGTGCAAAAATGAAAGGAGGTGACTTAATTAAAACAACTTTTTCCTTCTCTATGTGTTTATATACATAGGCATGTGTGCCTGAAGTAGTGAACATTGTGTTTGCCTGGAGGAGGAGGAATAGGCCAATGCCAAGCTGGTTTTGATGATGTGTTTAGGTACCAGGCAGCAAGCTCAGGTTTAACCAAGCTCAGAAACCAGCTCAATTGTAGCCACAGTACAGTATCCAAACTGATTTTGTGTTAATTTCCCTCTTGTGTATTGATTGCCATCTGTTCTCACTGTTTTTTTCATGTTTATATTCACCCTTTATTATTCCACGTTGCAGTACTCTCATTTATTAGTAATGTCAGGATTAGTGTCTCTAGAAGACGAGCACCACACTCCTATTACTACTCTCTGGCAGTGCTGTTCCTCTGGTTCAGCCCCATTGCCATAGGCACATGTGTTGGGTATATAATTGTACTTGTTCTTCAATTAATTTTGCTCACAGATTGCAGCATCCAGTAAACTTCCTGGTTTATGTGATACATTACTTTCCATATATAGTTTCATTTTATCCCATAGATGAAGCAGAAAAAGGCTCATCTTTATTACCCTTCTGATAATTGCATTTCTTTGTTGGTTTAACTTGTCATATCAAACATGAAAAATGGCAAGGGCATGATGGGTTTTACTTGTGTTCCTCATTTATGCTGTAGGTATCTATTTTGCTATGAAATTAGTCTGAGCTGCTGCACTTGAGACAGTCAGAGCCTGGGCAGGGAGGGAGAGAAGGCAACAGAAAGGAATGTTTGTGGATCCAGGACTGGACTACTCAAGGACAGATGCTGCATCAGGAGGACTGCCATGCAGAGGGGCTAGAGGCTTCTGAGCAGGGCAGGAAGCACAGAAATGCAGCCAGACCCCCAAGGTGATGGAGAGAAAGAGGTTTTCCCAGATGTGTAAAGTTTCTTGCAAGTAAGAAGTCAGTAAAAGTTTCTGGTCTGTGGGCAAGACTGAAGGAAAGGATCTATTCTGAAGAACAGGGGGTTGGGATGTGGGGAGGAAAATATTTATTTACAAGATGTTGTTTTCTAATCTGTTTCAGATGCAGTTGATTCAGGTTTCCTTGGCTGCAACAGGGACTAAACTCTAGCCTGTCTTTTAGCAAAATGGATCTGCAGAGACTAGAACTGTTGTAATGTGCTCAGCAGAAGGAGAAGGTGCAAGAAGATCTACCTCACAGCTCCTCCTCACATTGGACTGTGTCGTGTTAATTTGAGTAGTAGAGTCCCTTTTCACCTTTTCATATCTAATTCAAAGCCCCTCTATTATGCTTTTCTTAAACAGAGCAGACAAAATTCAGCCAGACTTTTAGCAGCCTGCTCCAGAAACCAGTATTGTCCTGGCACTGTTTCTTCCTTTCTTGGTGGCTTGTGCATACATCTAAGTACTTAAATCAACCTCAGCTCCTTTCTGAAGACCCTCACAGAGAGAGAAAGTCACTTCAATAAATCATTCTCTATTTAACAGAGGAGGATTCTCTAAAAAGCAAGACTTTCTATTGCAATTAGGTGTTAGGAATGTTGTTCGTGCAGTTTACCTTACATCAGTCTTTGTTGGCAACGTCCTTCATGATTTTCAGTCACAAGTGCTAATACTAAAGATGCAATTTGTGCCCTTGGAGATTTTAATAAGCACCTTCTACAGTAGTAGTTGCATTTTTTATAGGACCTCTCCCACCTTCTTGACACATGTAAATGTCAGTGCTGCTTCAGGGATTCAACAGACTTCTTCTCTTTCCTTGGTTTGAATTTTTGATCCTAGTGTAGTCCAGACTCTTTCTGTTTGTGCTCACAGCCATTGCCTTTAGGACATGACTGTTCTTTGTGTGCCTTTAAATGGGAGGTTGTTAAAGCAATAGGTCAAAATGCATGGTAAATCAAAAGTATTACTCTCCCTTCTTTTAGACATTATTGTTTGCCATTGTCTACTTTGCCCTCAGCTATTTCCCTGTCCCTTTTAATTTCTGCAAGCTTTATTCTGTTCAGGTAGGACGTCACATCGAGGTGCTAATGAGCTTGCAGCTCAAGCAGTGCCACATATGTTGCTAATATAAATGCTAAGCACTTGCGTTTGCATGCAAAGTATGTTTTGAAGAATGGGCTGATTATCATGAAGAGAATCAGGAATGTGCAGATGGCAACTCCATCCCCATCCTGCTCTCGGCGAGTGACCCCTGCTCTGTTGTGCCACGAGAGCCCCTTATCCCGGCTCACAATGCTGATGCAGCCAGAGTCCCTTCATGCATATGTAGCATCAGAGAATTTTTCCTCTGAGTGTGTCAATATCCCTGTCTCCTTGATTTCAGAGGTCACTGTGGCTCAGATAACAGGATTTTTATTTACAGAACATAAATGAAATTTGGCAAATCCTTGCACAGCATTATAAACTCATTTAGTTTAAAGTGTTTTCCTTGTGTTGTTTTCAAAGATTGCCAAGATACTGGGCTTGGTATGAGGCTCCTGCACATTCATAGCAGGACACAGCACATGAGATTGTTTTTCATTAATGCCACTATGTATTTCTAAGACATGGCAGTATATAATTCCTTCTCCAGCATAGCTGAAAAGAAGAAGGACTTGGGACATCTAATCAAATTCTCACACAAGAAATGTGAGCTTTCTCACCTTCCCATCCCATTCTTCTGCAGATCTTTCACCTGCAGCGTCTTTGCCTTTCTGGCTCATGTGCTGCTCTCCCACCACAGGTGTGTAATATCATGGCACTACATGCTCTCTCCGTGTCAGACCTTCTGACTTAAGTATTGTGGCTACCTGTCTCCAGTCAGATGTTTCTTTTTCTCTCAAGCTTTTGTGTTATCTAAGCCTCATGTTCCAGTTTTCCCACATAATTCTGACCTCTTGTGTCTGTGAGGATGCTAAGTCTGCCTTCTCTCACTTGCTACTTATCTTGCTTGAGATGATATCTCTACTTCCTCTGCCAAAATTAAATTTTCTTCTCATCTTGACAGATTTACAGTTTCAGGCTCTAAACTCCCATTTTCTTCAAAGCCCAGTCTCTTTAAAGCTGGAAACAAGAGACCTACACCTTCTGCTTATGTGTGGGCACATTTCTCCCATCCAAATCTGGTAGGACCCAGAAACCCACCTCTGTTGCACATGAGCTTCCCAGAGCTGCCCTGCCTACCTCCAGCCTCCTGCTATCACCTTCCCTTGCAAAAAAAATATTCACACTCTTTAGCCCCCTACATGATTATTATTTTTCTCCTGTATGCAGCACAAAAAAATAATAATCTGCACATTCTTCAGCATTTTGCACACAAGCTCCTAGCCCCATGTATTTCTCTTTCATGTTCTCATTGCAAAGACTAGGCTGGACCTTGCCATGGCTTGGGAGAGGTTTTGGCACCAGCAAAGCTTTTCCTGTCATTGGAGTGTGGCACGTGCTGCTCGAGGGAGCATTAATACTTCACACCAATGCTGAAGCTGTACTGGTGAAGACCCATCTCTCTGCTCACATGGGTGCCAGGTGTAACTTTTCTCAGAACTGCCTATGCTGGTGGAAATGGGTGTACAAACCAGGACAGCATGTCCAATTTAATTTAAATTTTATACATATTCCCTGTAATAATGATATCGCAGGTACAGGCATACTAACTGTTATGTTATATGAAAATTATATTTCCATATTTTCCCAGATGAAACATCATACAGATTTAATCTCTTTTTTCTCCTGGAAAGGTCTGGAGGAGAATAATTTTTTTAATCTACTTTCAATTACTACAATTGCACAACCATAAAAACCCTACTAAGATAAAAAAACCTCTGGAAACTATTATGGAGCCACAGAAATGAACTCTTAAATTGCTGTGCTACATTTATTACCTAGCTCAGTAGGCTCTCAATGGTTTATTATAATTTTAAACTCAAAAAAGAGTGCATTCCTCAAAGGGCAGAAGTCTTCCTACCATTATTTTATTGTTTATCAAGTTAATGCAAAATCATTTCATAATGAATACACTTTTAGTTTCTAGAATTTTTCTATTTTAAAGCAATTTTCTGGGAAAATAAATGCTGGTGAGACTGAAAATCTCTACTCTTTGTCAGTTTCATTTTATATTATTGTTATTTAGTTGTTTTCTTCCCTAGTGAGCTACTGACCTGTAATAATACTATCCAAGTTACAAGCACATTTAATTTATGTATTCCTATCCCCATTTCTGTATACTCTGTTTTTAAGTGACTGTTGGAAAGATGATGGTTGGTTTGCTGAACTTTTAATTTACTAAAAACAACTGTTTATATTTTCCCTCCACAATTAAATCTTTTTAAGAGAATATTTCATTGGATCTGAAATGAACATTTATTTCACTGAGGAATAAAGCAAGAGCTCATTTTTGTTTCATTTAAATTCTTATTTCCCAACCCAGCCTCAGGTAAGTTCTGTACTAATGACTCCATCCTTTACAGTTTTACTTACAAGTGGTGCTGTAGTGTTGGCAGAGAAAATACGGGTGGGCACAGTGGTCCCAATCTTGTATGAATTGTACAGATGTAGTTTAGGGATCCTAGTGTCCACCATCTATTTTCAAGTATTTGGTACACATACATAAACACATATAAACAAAATACTACTGCAAGATATGAATACAAAATAAAATAAAATTCCTAAACATGTCAGTGATTATCCCACTGTCACTAAGTACAGAACAGTTTAGAGTCTAGTAACTGTGCTGAGAAATTTCTTACCAAGTTTCTGAATCAAATTAATTTGATACCAACTGAGATCACTGTTTTGTGAGAAGTATTACTCAGTCAGTGAAAAACAGTTGAGTCTCTCAGTGTCAAGACATATATGGAAACATGAGGAGGTTTCACATTTTGGGCAGGTTCAGCCCAGGGCTGTACTGGCTGTATGGACAGAGCCATCTTGTCTTCCACTGGTAGGACCTCCAGCTTTCCAAGGACTCACCCTGACTTGGAAGGAAAGGCTTGACAGATGGAGAACCTTCGCACCAAAAGAATAGATACACTGTGGACAAAAATTCAGTGCACAATATTCCATGAATATGTCAAAAAGTTGTGTGGGTTGATAGATCAAAACCCCCTTTGAAAAAAGAACTAGCAAGCACAACTGTCCAAGCAGCATATTAGCCCTGCTTTCATCGTCAACCACTGCTGTGAGACTGGCAATCCTTCCCTTCAAGGATTTCTCCATGATTCAGTCAGTAACTTTTAACCCCTAAATAATCTTCACAGTACGAATAACTGTAGTCTAGTCCTCACTCAAAAAGCCAGTTTGAACTACCATCCCAAGGCCTAAGATGTTCTGCAAGCATGTGTGCTTACACTTGTGTGATTTTGTGGACATATACCCAACACTGGCAGTAGGGAGATAGATATGAGTGCGTTCTCAGAAGCCTCACTCCCTCCTGCAGGACTCCTGATGAGGTCAGAATTGGCACTTGTGAGATAGTCACAATAGTTTCACTGATACCCTGTGGTGTGTGGCTGTGTTTTAGCCACTTGTAGCTCTTTGGTCTGCAGCCAGTCATTGTACTGCCTGTGAAGAGTGACTTCCTGAGTGTGTCTAGAGCCTCACCACAGCCCCGTGGTGGCTCTGTGATAGTAACAAATGGCCCTGAGTCTCTAACAGGAGCACACCATGCACTGGCAGCCTAAGGTACAGATGGAGAGTGCAGAACCCTCTTGGAGATGGTTCTTCAAAGGCAAATATACAATAATAGAGAAGAAACTTTGTTCAGTCAGCCAGCACAAATGTGGATTAGCAGAATTTAATAGGGCTTTCTACCTGTGAGTAGCTTTGAAGGCCTACAGACCATCAGATGCCTCACCTACTAATAAGTAAGGTTTGCCATTAAAAAATCCAAACCAACAGATCTCCTTTGTACTTCTAGTTTGCTTTTCTTGCAGTACAAGGAGACAATATATGTAGAGGGCATGGGAAGAAGAACGTGAAAGTGCTTTCAAAGCAAAAATGAAGAAATAGTGGGAAAGACTGCAGAGAAGAATAAGAGCTGTACTCTTCCCTCTGCAGAATAAAAAGTGCAAGAACATACACAGTGAAAAATTATTATCCCAGGACAGCTGACTTTATGAAGTGGATTGCTAAGGATTCTCTGCCCTGTAGTGCTAATGTTCTGAAAACATCAGCCATTACAACCTCATATTTAACATACCTAATGATGAAGGAACCTCAGCCTGTTGTGTCTTTATCCCAAAGTAGGGTAAATCCCTGGGTTACATCCCAGATGTCGTCTTTTGGCCCATAATAAATCTCTAAAGTGTTATCTGGAGTCATACCTTCACTGATTTGTTCACCTTGTGCAAAGCAGTTTTTCACACAGTTTCTTGTAGGGCAGTAAATGAAGGGCTCAGTTGGTCTGGCCACTTGTGAGCCTCATCAGACTGGGTTCTCTTTGTGTGGACTCTAAATCTTTGTCCAATCTAGCTTGGAAAGGTGAAAAGTAGCATAGTACAAAGAAATTGGACAAAATGCATCCTCTCATAGCCACTACCCCCGTGCAGCAATGAGTTATGCAGCAGTGAAATCTCCCCAGCTTGTGCCAAGAAGTGGCTCTCTTACTTGTAGGAAGCAATTTAAAATTTTAAAAAGGTTGCTTATTTGGGAAAGCATTTGAAGTCACGGGCTGTGAAACTGGAGGTGTTAGGTTTGTTTCCATCATGCTAGAGGACACTGGAAGTGAGAGGCAAGAGACATTTTTGGATACAGCTGCTTTTGGGTACACAGGAGAAGTGGTTTTAACCTGTTTCTTTGTAGATAAACAATTTGAACACAAGAGAATGTGATAAATAACTCCAGGTGTGTTTTGGTTTTATACATTTGTTATGTTAGCTACACCAAAGAAAGATGTTAAAATAATCCTTTTATTTAAAGGAAGATTTATTTGTAAGGTGGAATGCATGTACTCTTCCTGTCTTGCTGCATACATCTTGGTCTTTCCTCAGGTCTTTGACTTCTCCTTGTAATTATCAAAGAGAAAATAAAGTTATCAATGTTTCCTATTAAGGAAAGTAATTCAGATCCAGAGAAGGCTTGTAGATGTTTCTGCTTTATACTACCCCGTATTATTCCATCAGGCTTTTCTTTGCCATGTACAGTTTCATTCTCAACAGCTGAGAAGTGTTGTATTTTGCAGACCATGGATTCAATATCACCAGACAGTAGGGAAGCTGAATGGTTTTAGAAAGTCTTCATGTCATATAAGGCAAATACCACTGTTTTCTTTCAAACCAAAAATGTCAGACACAAAAGGTCAGCTCAACCCTAGCAGAACCAATACTATCATGGCCTGTGTATGCATACAGTGTCCTGCTCATATTCCTCAGATCTGCCCTGCTCATATTCCTCTCAGTTAAACTGATATATGAAAAGTGAAGGTAGACAGAGCAGTGGCCCCTGGGGTGCTGTGATACTGTTCCAGTGGCCTCTCTGAAGGAGATGATGCCTTAGTTCACTCTAGGGACAGCCATGTCTGGTAACATGTCTTTAAACTGGGTGTACCTGGTTTTGCTCCACAACTGTAATTTTTTTCTTTGGCCCCAAAAGTTTTTAACGGGGAGGTCTCTGCTGCTGCTGCAGCAATCACAGACTTTGAAATATCAGAGAGCTCAAATGCCCTGTGGAATGCACTCAAGTTCCCATAGACCATGGGACTGAATAAAGAAGATATTGTAATACTTAGAAGAACTTTGTGATTATAATCACAAGATATTAGCAGATAAGAGATGAGTGTGTGCTGGGATGTGATTTCAAACAAAGAACATCTGCTTACTGGCTGTGGAAAGTCTTGCTCTTCTGGATGGAGTCTCTACCTTCTCACGGATTAAAGTTAAAACAGAGAAGAGGGGAAAAGTGAAATCAAATGCTATGTTGATGCAAGATGGAAAAAAAGTCTATAGAAAGAGACAGTTGGCCATTTTCATATAAATTTTCCTCTAGAGTGCAGAAATGTGTAGTGGATAGCTAGTGTTACGCTTCAATATGTTTACTCTGGTGAAACGTCCAGCAGGTCTTCCAAATTTCAGAGCAGGCAAGACACAAATCACTGCAATATGCAAAGAGTTTCACAGAGCTATCAAAGGAGCAGCATGCCTGACCAATACTTACAGGCGAGTTTCTTAGAAGAGATTTGTAGAATGCAGAATGCAGAGAGAGTGTCCCATCACGTACACGTGGATGTGTGTGGTTAAGAAGACTGGAACAGGCTGTTATCCCGAGTCTTGACCCTTGCCAGTGGCAATGCTGCAGGCTGAGAGTTCTCTCTGCATAGATGGTGAGAGTAGCACAGCCTCCCCTACTCTTGTGGGATTTGGCATCTTGTTATCCCTTCCACAGAGGATAATGGGAACACAGTTTCTCAGAAATAGCAGGATTTACAGGGTGACTTGCTAAGGGAAAGGCATTCAGCTCACCTGTGGTGCTCCTGCCCTCAGACAGCTAAGCATTACAGTTTAAGAAGAGCTTGTCTTTTGCCTCTGTTCAGGATCCATGTATTTATGCAGGCTGTGTGCTCAGAATACAGATGAATACCGAATGCAATAAACAGTATTCCAAGGTTCAGTGATAAAACTGATCTTTTCCCCCTCTGGTGGTGTCACTGATTCCACTTCCTGTATTTTTTCAGCCATCACCTTCTCTCATCACAGAGGTTGCACCTCGGTGTGTGTGGTGAATTAAAGGTTTTATTCCAGTGTTAATGAGCAGAGGTGCTTTTCCTGCTGTGAACACTTGGTATGCTTCTATATAAGAACATTGCACAACCTCAGCACTTTTACTAAAGCTGCTTGGTGTTATTGATTTCTACAGGTTCTGCTGAGGGGTTTGTGGTAAAAAGTAGTGAATCAGCTGATGTGCTCAGTGGAGCTGTTTCACAGGCTCAGACTGTGCAGCTGTTGCTGCTGAGTGATTAAAAAAAAAACACCGACAAGCCTTTCAATTTGTTTGAAGTAAAGTGTAGGCAGCAGCAAGGTTTTCTGGCAAATTTGCAGAGATTATTGCAAATACTCCTAATGGCAGGTCTGATTCTGGGGGATAAGCCCATGTGCTTTTGCAGCATCAGAAGAGGAGACAGAGATCAAGACTCCAACTTCCCTCTTGGATGGAGTATGATACACTGAAGCTAGGAACAGTCCCACCTGGGATACTTGGAAGTGGAGATGCCTGGAAATGCTGGCCCAGCTACTGAAACAGTTCAATGACTATTGGGGCAGGTTTGTGCTAGTGATCTCAGGTCTCTGTCTGCATCTACCAGCCTGATTATGACAGTGATTTACTCAGGATGACAACATCCTTAATATGGTCCCATGGAAAGCTGTAGATGTGAAATGCTTGCCATCTCAACACAGAACAATGCTGAAACCTCTCTTAAGTTCTCACAGACAGGAAATTCAGCAAATGTGCAACCTGAGGAAGGAGATGGAAAAAGTACAGCTGTCCTGGGAGGAAAAGTGGGGATTGTTTATCCGTTTCTGGAAGATAGATAAGCTGTTCCTGCCTGTGATCTTGCTTATCTGAAGAGCAGGACTTCTAGAAGCTTTCAAATCATAGATTCATGGAAGTGTAGGTCAGAAGGCACCATATGCAACTCTCTAGCTCAAACTCCTGCTAAAAGTACATTTATCACCAACACTGCATGAATTCATGGCTTTGTATAATACTTCTAAATATCGAAAAGCTTGTAAGATGGAGATTCTACAACCTCAGTGGATGCCATGCTTTGGTGCTGTGCTGTCCCCTCAGTCAAGAGGTCTTGTGTAATGCCTGTCCTGAACCACTGAACACAGAGCTTGTGGCTATTGCCCTTCATCATATGGTCTGCCACTACAAAGGACTTGTACACCCTTTTCAACACTGGTTATATTAAATAACCTGTACTATTTACTATCTTCATTATTGACATAGATGAAGAGATCAAGTGAACCCTCAGCAAGTTTGCAGATGACACTGAGCTGAGCAGGGCAGTTCATGCTGCACAAGTGTGGACAAGTCCAAGAAGTGAACCTTCATGAGGTTTAACAAGACCAGGTGCTGGTGCTGCACCTGGGTCAGGGCAGCTCCCTGCCACAACACAGGCTGGGGGATGAACAGATCACAGCAGCTCTGTGAGAAGGACTTGGGGGTGTTGGCAGGTGAGAGGCTGGACATGACCCAGCAATGAGCACTCACAGCCCAGAAAGCCAAAGATGTCCTGGGCTGCATCCAAAGCAGTGTGGGCAGCAGGGACAGGGAGGGGATTCTGTCCCTCTGCTCTGCTCTGCTCTGCTCTGCTCTGCTCTGCTCTGGTGAGATCCCACCTGGAGGACTGCATCCAGCTCTGGGGTCCCAGCACAGGAAGGACATGGATCTGTAGGAGCAAGTCTAGAGGAGGCCACCAAGCTGATTAGAGGGAGGGAGCACCTCTCTGATGAGGAAGCACTAAGACAACTGGAATTGCTCAGCCTGGAAAAGGCTTCAGGGTGACCTAATTGTGGCCTTCCAGTACCTGAATGGAACCTACAAAAAAGATGGAGAGGGACTATTTAGAAGAGCATGTAGGGATCGGACAAGAGGGAATGGCTTCAAACTGAGCATAGATTTAGATTAGACATTAAGAAGAAATTCTTTACTGTGAGGATGGCAAGGCAGTACAACAAGCAGATCTACTGTGGATGCCCTGTCCTTGGAAGTGCTCAAGGCCAGATTGGATGGGGCTTTGAGCAGCCTGGAGTAGTGGAAGCTGTCCCTGCCTATGGCAGGGTGGTTGGAACTGAATGATCTTTAAGGTCCCTCGTAGCCCAAACCACTGCATGATTCTGTGATTCTGAAAAGCTGAAGACTCCTGTTGGATTCTCCCCAGACTTCTCTTCACCAGACTGCAAAAGCTCAACCTTTCATTACAGGATTCATCCTGCTGGACTTCCACTCTCCTTCTACTGGATATTCTCCAGTTTCCCCAAGAACAAACAAATTGGAAAGCCTGAGAGCCCCACCAATGGAGCAAGGCCAGGACTTCTGTGTTTCTCAGGATATGGAGCTGAAATACTCAGGCTTCCAACCGCAGTGCTAGAAGTCCATGATGTGACACCACATCTCTCATCTCCAAATGTTTACCTGGGATTCAGGAGCCTGTAGCAGGTAGCCAGATGTACCAAGAGGCACTTAGGCAGTTGCACACAGGAGACAACCTGGGTACATTGAAACAGAATTTTCTTTTTCACTGAGCATTTATGTTTTGACACTGTAATGTTCTTCAATGCCAGTAAAACTTCTTAAATCATATGGGTTGCTTCAGGAGAAGGGTGTTGGCTGGAGGAAGGGACTTTTGAGGAGCTTAACGCATGCACGTGTTCTGAATTGCTCAATAGCATTACCTTGCGAAGCAGAAATGGAAAAAAGCAGAGAACAGACTGACCTGAATTCAAAGAGCCTGACAACAAGCCCAGTTGTTGAAAGACTGCAACACAGAAACCTCACAGTGGGATTTCTGAAGGAAGAAGACCTTGGGAAAGAAAGGTGGACATAATCTCTTGGGTATCACTATCACTAGATCCTTTACATGTGGTTGAGATTTCAAACTGCCAAACATAGGAAAAATCTTTTCAGTGGCATTTAACAGTTTTTTAATATCAAGAAAACTCCCTCACCCTTCTGAGTCATAAGAGAGCTGCTGTGGGGAAACAGCTGACCTGCTTTCTTTCAAAATCTTTACTCTCCCTGGATTTATGCATTCAATGACCTTGGCAGACATACAGAAGGAACCCTTTACCATAGCAATGGATTGTTTTTAATTTCCTTCCAGATTAAGCACAAAAATTTTCTCACATCAGATACACAGATTTTGAAATTCCACTTTTTTCCTCCCTCTTCAATAAAAGGATTTTCAACTGCAGAGAAAAAACACATACTCCAGCTGTATGGTTTCTCTTGCCCTCCTACAGCATCCGAAGATAGTAGATAAAAAGATGCTGTTTAAATTCTCTTTTTTGAGTCTAGAATTTAAATTGCAGTTGAAGTTACTATCTACATTGGCAATTTTAGCTCTGTCATTATTAAAACCAATTCTTATTATCTAGACATGGGAAGATGTGGTGTGTTTTCCTTCATCTGAGAATATGCAGGAATAGTGTTGAGACACATATGCAGGGAATTTGGAGGATTCCCAACTTCAATAGAGTATTTGCTATGCTGGATCAAACAGGTTTCCTACCCCATCCCTCTGCCCCACAGTCAGGACTGCTGCATTTGGTAAGGACTGGGATTCACATGAGGAAAATTAAAAAATCTATCCATGACTGATATTCCATGCCAACAGTGCAATACTGTAGGTGGAGAGAAGGCAATTTCCTTCTTGGAAAAGAGCAGCTTAAGGAAAGAAGTTACTGTTATGGGGTCCAACAAATGCTGTAGTTAATTGTAAAAATCTATCCCTGCTTATGGAAAAAGAAGGTAATGCTGGATGTGAAGGCTATAGCACAGTCAAGAAACACCAGCCAGTACTGTAATTGATATTCAACAGATTTTGTTTAATGAAATATCTGGACATTTACATACTGTAGAAGCTTTTCTTATAAAATGCAAATCTTTTTCAAAGTTGCTTGACCTTCATTCTAGCCCAATGCCTCCCTACATTTCTAACTAGAATTACTCTTCCTTGCTGTGAAGCTGCCTGCAGGATGTACTCCTACAAGCATAACAAGAGCCATCTCTGGGTACAATTAATCCTTTTCCTAGGAACTTCCTCCCTGGAGCTATTCTAAAAATCCTTGCAGGTTTAGCCATCAGTTATCCAGAAAGATAGAGAACTGCTCATGTTTTCAAAGGAACACTTATGTATCCTGCTCTAATGATGATATTAGTGAAAGCCAGCAGATTACAAAATGTCTCAGTCTGGGACAAGCTGTTATGGTGGTTGGCTGTATATATGTACTTCAGAAAACCAGGCTCATTTAATCCTTTAGTCCCACCACTTTTTGTTTGCTTGTTTGTTGTTTTGTCAAGCATTACAGTTACACTGTTACTAATGAAAAATACCTGATGATACAGTGTTACTGATGAAAATACCTTTTAGATTAGAAATTAGGTGTCTCTGCTAAATTGTCTTGTCTGTACTCATAAGCCTGAAATTGCATAATTCCTTTTGTATGATCCTGAAAGTGTGATTACCAAAAGTTCATTAGTCATAAAACAAAATATTTATGTTACACATTTTAGCAACATCAGTTTTTACTCCTAATCTGCATGCATGGCTCTTTATAGACAGTGGCATCAGCAGACACTCTAAAAAGGTTTGTTCAGAGAAACACATGACTGATGCCAAATATTTGCCCACTTTCAAAAGATTTCCTTTTTTAAGTTTTTGTTAAATAGTGCTAATGTGATTTTCATTAGCCCCTCCTGAGGAGCTTATCAACACAATTTACCTGAGCAGACATCACACTGAGGGACTTCTCAGTGGATTATTGACAAAAAGAAGTACCAGTGCTGCCATTATGACAACACATATTTACAGAGAAGGTGTGGTGTAATACAAAAACTGGTCAGAGTCTTTTGAATCACAGTATAGCTCTTCTGGCTCAGTTGCTCACTGGTTTATCTTCAGAAGGGGTTGCTCTTCCTTGCAAACAGTGTAGCGACATGAAGGCAAAAAATGGAAACAGCCATGTTTCCCATAAACATCAGTGATCTCCAGCTGTTCTGTGGTGCAGTAGTTCTCATGAGTGCAGCCCACTGTGTTTGTTCCAAGTCTGTCCCCCCCTTTTACCGTGACCTGGCTATTGTCATGTGTGGGAGAAGGAAAGCAGGTTGTGCTGCCAGTGGCTTTCTCCACCATCCTGTCCCTGGATAGGCTCCAGGGGCTTCACACACACCTCCGTGCCAGCTGGGCTGGCCAGGGTCCAGCTGTGGCTGTTTCTCTGTCTTTCCTCATATCTGGTGTATTCTGACAAGAATTTCTGGCAAGCAACAAGCACGGAGGGTCTAAATTCATCACAGAAGTTGTTTGCAGAGAGCAGCCTGGAGATGTACATCTTCCCATGCAACCCAGCTGCTGACAAGAAATACAGACCTCTGAGAAACACCTGGCTCTAGCCATTCTCCCTCTTTCTTGTCTGGTATTGCACATTCATTCCTAAAATGCTGTCTGCCCTCCCACATGGTGGGGAAGAGAGCCATAGCAGTCAGTGCCATGCAAGGATGTGAGCACAAGTGACACAGCTGGGGAGAGACATCCATGCCCACTCAGACATGAACTGCAGACATCTACAGAAAGAGAGGAGACTGTTATTTATAAAGATTGTGAGCCTTAGTGAGAGGACAGGGCCATTCAGCTTACACTACCCTTTCCTGGGAAAGTAGTTCACAAGTAAATTTATAATGTAATAGTGCATTTATTGTTTCCTGTCTTGAATGGGCCATTAAAAAATAAATACAAGATAGAAGAAAGTGTGTATTTTGTCTTCCAGGCTTTCACTTTACAAGCCATATACTGGTTTAAGGCAGCCACTATTCAATTTCAACTCAGAATTCAATTGATAAGAGACAACCTTTTAAAACATTGTCTTCAGCAGAGGCATCTTTTTCCTTAGGAAAAATATTCTGTAGTGTCTTTAAGCCTTCTGCAGACAGACAAGAAAGCAAGATGAAGGATTTCCTCTTGGAGAGCTCTGCTCAGACCTTGCAGTGGGAGTGAGACCTGCTCTTCTGAGCTTGCAGAGACACACCATAGTCCACCTCCATTTAAACCCCTCCAGTGAAAATCTCTTAGATATTATACAGAGGCAGAGGGGACTCTGCTAAATCTTCTAAGCACTGATGCAGTTTTCTCATCCTCTGAAACCTTAGCCTCTTACAGGTGAAACATGGTTATCCCCATTTCAGGTATAAAGCACAGACACAAAAAGTGGCTTCACATCCATGAAATAATCTCTGTCACACACCTAGGCTTTGAACCCAAACTGAAGGTGTCCCAGGTGAAAGTCTCTCCCTGGAACAACATACTGGTGAAATAGTGCCTATGGACACATCCTGAAGCTGGATGCTGTGCTATTAAGTGCAGTTCATTGCTCACAGGGATGGCAAGGATTGTTGCAAGTGAGCATAATCCTGTCCTGGGGCTCAGAACAACTGGACTAACATCTATTATTTTCTACATTAGAGTTGTTCAGGAGTAAGGGACCCTGAGGCCAAACCCATTAAAAACTTGGGAAAAGGAAAACAAAGACCTGGGAAGAGCCATTTGCATTCATACTAAATATCATGAAGGTGTCTCAAATTCTTGGGGTTTATACATGCTGAAGAAACTTTGCAGATCTTACTCCCCTCTCCCCCATGGTAGAAGCCCAATGTAAAAATATAATTGAGAGATTAAAAAGACCTCACATTACATTTTTTCACGTGTCTGTACTAGGGCTTGACTAACATAAGCTCTCTCTTAACAAATATCTTGTTAACTCCAGCTGATCTGAGAGAGGTTCTCTGAGCACATTAGGCTGGCAGAGCAATGCACTTTCTTAAGAACAAAAATTTTCCACAGCTGGGAGCTGGCTTCTGTGTGAAGCCTTTCAAGTGGATTTACAGCTGTGCCATGGCACTTTGCTCTGAGAGGTTTGTGCTCATTTTACAGCAGTCTGGTAGGTTTGGTACCCATGCCCAAAGCTGACCTCTCCCTGTTTAAGTTGGAACACAATGCTGGCTTCAGCTGGCATGGTTGGAGGGTCCATAGCCACTTGGACCACGTGTTTTGTTTGGGAATAAGGCTGTCTGCCTCTTCCAAACAACTTTTAGGAAAAGAAGAACTCATCTGTCCTCAGCTTTGTTGTCTTAAGTCCTCAATGTACTCCATCCCACTTTCTTCACAATCACTGGTGTAAATTAAAAGATGCTTGAAGGAGCAGTAGTTCAGCCTTTCTGCTTTCCAGGCTTTGGAAATCCTACTTTTTTTCTCTAGGACATAGTTATTCATCAATCTAGCTGTGAAAAGATGTGAAGATTAATTTAGATGTGTTCTCTTTCACATGCCAAAATCAAAGTTGTGGGGATTTTGTTATTTTACAGTTAGTTTCCCAGACAAAAGTATGATTGAAATCTTTTGGGTTTATTTCAGTTATGATAATAATGTAGTGTATTTCTTTAAAAAAAGAATTCTTTTAAACAAATATCTTTCTGCCAACACTGTAATTCTAGAAACGGTACACTGCTATTAATCTTATCCTCATTCTACCAAGCTTTGGTTAATTCAGACTTCTTTGCTTTAGAAAAAGGATTTCCTTTGATGAGTCACTATCCCTTGAGGTACTTAGAAGATGTGTAGTTATGGCATTTAGGGACATGGTTTAGTGTGGACTTGGCAGTGCTGGGTTTATGGTTGTACTCAAGATTTTAGAGGTCTTTTCCAGCATGAATGATTGTATGATTTTATGGGTCTATGATGCTGCATCATTTCAGCTGCCACATTGTGGGAGCTGCAGTGACCTGAATACACCTAAATCCCAGAGTTAGCCAGCAGGTTTTCTCAGTGTATTTCTTCCAGCTCTTTTCCTTCCCAAGACAGCTTAGAAGTCTAATTACAAGCAAGTTAGGAGTAAGAAGTGAGTAAAGGGACTGGAAGAGGACAGAGCTGAGTTGGCATTGCCTTGTGGCAGAGCTCAGCAGGGGAAGAAAGAGCACTGCAGTCTCTCCATCCATCTTCTACCTTGCTGCCTTCACAGCAGTTTTGGGAAGCTATCCTGGAGGAGGTCAGAAAGTTTCTGCAGTAGGAAGAAATGAAAATATTTAGAATTTTTTCTGCAGTCAGACATATTTTCTTTCTCTTTCTCTCCCTCTTTTTTTCTTAATGGAATCTGTTGCCTAAACACTTCTGTGCCAGTTTCTATTCTGCTCTTACTTAAAGGCAGCAATTTTGCTCAAGAGATTCATAACAATGGAAAATAGAAGACAGAAGTCTCATTGATATTTTAGACAACAAAGGAAAAACTGAACAAGAAGGTAATTAAAGTAAAATCATGAAAGCTTTCCATTCTACAAGGTAAAAATGTGTCTCTAAATCCCAGTTTAATTTTTCTTATTGTGTTGACTATCCAGCTCCAATGAACAGATAAAATGTTCTAGTGTATCTCTCTTTATGTACGTATTTTTAATTCTTTTTCCTGTACTTATATTACAAAAGGTTAAGAAGCTGGAAGTGGCTATGTGCACAAAAGAAGAGTATTTGCTCTGCAGTCTAATGCTTTTTAGGTTCTAAATCATTTGAAATAATGAATTGCAATCTAGTGTAATTAAATATAAAATATCGAGTGTTATTAACTAACCAAACCAAGAACAATTTGCAAAGTTTGTATTTTCTTCCACATATATTTCCCTGCATACAAGAACTGTTTGCTAACCCCTAAAGACTTCATGTCAATCACAAAGGACACTTTTCATTTTCAGATCAGAGAATTGCATTTTTTTATTCAATGTAATATTATATTATTTGAAGTTCAGAATTATTGTGTTAAAAGCTTATGCAAGAATTTTAGCAGTAGACCCCGTATTTCTCTCATTGGAGATATTTTGCTACACATGAGTTCCAGCAGAAAGATTAATATTAGTTGTATCATTGAATTACTTGAATACACAGAATATACATTGCTTGATAATTTGGCTCTGAAAAGCCACACCACAGACTATTATCTTGAGTGCTCTGACACTAAAAAGATTCCTCCTTACAGGAAAAATTCCATCCAGGAGCAAGTAGTTGAATTTATTACACGTAGCTCAGATTCTAATCTCTAAGAGTTAATTGATTCTGTCCCATATAGTACTTTGAAGGGCAGATGATGAAAATTACTTTGGGGCAGAAGGTGCTTTTCTTTGGGAGACCTTAATGAACCTGAAGGCTTCTTCAGTTTGGAGAAGCACAACATTGCCCAGGATAGGGGCATGGTAGCAGATGATTACAGAACAAAACATCTTTGGTTGCATGGCATTGTGCACAACCTATTTTCTTTCTTTTCTATCTCTCTGTTGCAAAGAACCTGCTCACTCTAATATATCACTGAGTTGTATGATGTGCCTTGCAGGATCCAGCAAGGTACAAACTCAGGTAAAATTGCTCTTTCCCCTTTTACTCACATTAAAGGCAGCCAGTTTCCCAGCACACCAAAGCAAATAAAACAATTCCTAAAAACTCAGTAGCTGCTGGGCTTTTGAAAGAAAAACATCGTAAAGGAGAAGTTTTCTTCCCAGCTCTGAGGGGAGTGAGACCAAAGAATGGCTGCAGTGTACAATGAGGATTTGCCTTGAGCAGAATCCAGATTTCAGTATTTCACCAGAAGCGCAAATCTTTCTGCACCTTGAGTCAAGCCCGAGTCTAATAGTTAAAGCAGGTATTTTTATTAGGACACATGACAGCACATCCTGCAAAAGTAAGGAGGCTCCACAGCCTCTACCTTGCTCAGAGAGCAGCACCAGAATGATATCCTTAACTCCCTCCTAAGCAGGGTTTTTACAGGATTTCCTCCCCATATTAGTTTTAATTCTGTGACATGGATTAAGAGAAAAGATGAAGCTCTGCAATCCCTTTAGCCCATTACCTCCCAACTTCTCAAGACCCAGTGTCAGTAAAAGATAGATGGATTCAGGTTTATGTCTTTAGCTCCCTGTCCTCCTAAGTGCAGAAGAGTGTTTGCATGGGTTTTGTGTAGCTATCCTTAACCAAACATCAGTGTTCAACCTGGTTAATCCTCATGACTTCTCTGTGCACACATAATCCAAACAGCCATCTTTCCCAATATTTTACTTTCTTATTTTCTGTTTGTATAACTCCTGTGAGGTTTGCAGGCTGCATCTAGCTCCCTCAGGGACGTGGCAAAATCACAGCAAATCAGGCTCTTTGCTCTAAAATTTCACAAAGATCAAAGTTTAGTTATCATTAGAATGTAAATGTCAAATATTATGAAACTGGTGCATCAAGAAAGAACATATCTTCCTCTTTGGAAGTGTTTCTATGTGATGTGACATTTTGGTAACATTTGAGGTAGGACTCTTTTTTTCCTTTTAATGATCTTTTCCTTTTTTTTTTTGGCCATTAGAAGTATGCTGCTCCCACCTGCTAAAATAGCATTTAAAATATAGTATTCACAAAATCTTCTTTTTTAAACTGACTCCAACATCCACCTTATTGTTTTATTGAATGTGTTTTTCAGGGCTAGAGGAATGCAAATGAGTCATGAATATTAAGAAAGCATGGCTCCTAATCTCTTCATAAATAGACTATCAATATACCACAGCAGGAGATGGGTTGCTGAGTGTTTGGAAACAGGGGATCCTCTTGAAAAAATATTGATGAAGAAAGAGGAAACATGAGATGATAACACACTACATCTCACATTGGAGGTGCTCTATGCCAGTCAGGATTGAAGCATCTCACAAAAGCAGCCATTAAAGT
This sequence comes from Toxostoma redivivum, assembly GCA_013397375.1. Taxonomy (NCBI): domain Eukaryota; kingdom Metazoa; phylum Chordata; class Aves; order Passeriformes; family Mimidae; genus Toxostoma; species Toxostoma redivivum. Next base: position 20,886 of record VXBI01005154.1, on the reverse strand, counting down.
AATTAAATTAATGGGACAGAGATTTCCAAAGATGTATTGCATAAAGCAATATTACAGTAGCTGTAGGAACTATGTGGTGATTATATCAGGTAATGTTGGTACATTGGGTGATTACTTGAAGCCAGCAGCCTGAAAATATTCATCCCCACAGCAGCCAGCTTTAATAAATGATCAGTGATGTTAGTCAGTTCAGCCTGAAATCAGTATTTATTTTTAGTATTGTTTCATCTCAGGCTCTGGAGATGCTGGTCAGCCAGGGCTGGGCTGCAGATGGACATCTCACCTGCCAGGCCCTTCTTGGTGCCATGGGTCAGCCTCCAAAGCACAGCCAGACACCTCTCATCCAGCATGGCCTTCATATGTGCAGGGAGAGGTGGTAGCATCTTCTAACTACTTTCTAGTGCATTAAATTCAACTTAAAAATTTTTTACTAGTGCATTACTCCAGTCATAATAAATATGAAAGCAAAAGTGGAGATGGTCAGTGCAAGTGGCTTGGTTGAGGAATTATATGCTTTTTTCCATAAGCATTAAAAACCATCTATATTTTAAATTATAACTTTTTGAAGATCAAAACTTGCAGTTGTTGAATCTTGGCCTGGAAATTTTAGTGGAGTTGCCCCTGAAGATTCCTAATTCAGGACAAAACTCCTGAAGACCAATGGCACATTTTGGCTTATAACTTTACAACTCAGAGACTCCTGCAAATCAAAAGACATTCTGTAGCTGTTTTAACACAAAAATCTTTAATGGAAGTGGTAATGGCCATTAAAGAGAAATTTATTAGAGAGTGGATCTTAAGAAAAAAAAACAAACAAGTCCAGGCCATATTTATTTGCACATTTCAGCTTGGACATCTTAAGGAATACTTGCACTGTTAACTAGCTTAGGAGTTTGGTTGTTTGTTAAGGTTTTTTTTTTTTCATTATAGAGCAACAATAATTATACCTTGTAACAACTCTGATACAACTTGGAAGGGAAATACATATTCAAAGAGTTTTAACTTGCTTTGCTTTATTTTCCTCTCTTAAAACAGCATTTTTCAGATTATTCTTATACTTCTAGGGGTTTTTTTTCCCCTCTGTAGATAAACACTATCAGCTTACACCATCATATCACTGTTAGTGTGCAGCAGGCTACTTAAGGAAATTCTGTTTTTCAGCCTCTGTTGTTACAAATCGATTTTTGTTTTAATATGACTAAATTGGTGTGGAAAGGTAGGAATTTTGCCTGTTATTGCAATGCTGTAAATACATTGTGTATGGAAAACCTAAGTGATAAAGAGCTGTGATTTATATTGATCTATAAGATCATAAAATCATCATCATTGGAGCAACCTAATTTGTTTTTAATAAGTGTTGCCTGAAAGACTAGTAATTACAGACATAAACCAATTACTGAAGTAAAGCATAGTAAATTTAAAAACGAAAGCAGTTACAAGATATTTCATTAGGAAGCCCACTAAGTTAAAACAAAAGTTACTTCATGTTTATATGGACTGGAGCTGCAGAAGCACCTGTGACAGGTGAATTTTCAAGCAGTTTCCCACTCTAAACTCACATTTTTGAGGTTTCCAGAAATATTTTTGCTTTGGTTTAACAGCTGTAAGCATAGTCCCAAAGCTGTCTTGTTGATTTAAGTGGGCACCATTAATATTATTTCTGTGCTGTGTGTGGGTAAGAAGCCCTGAGTAGACCCAGAAGCTGGCAGGTTGGGGTGAGGCCACAGTGAAGGACTCTGGACAGAAAGTTTGTGGATTAATAGAGCAAGAGTCGCCCTTGGCAAAGCCAACAATTGTTGGCTGATATATGAACTAGACAAGTAAGAAGCAAAATCGTTATTTTCACACTTTCAAGTCAAGCATAGTTCAGCAGGAATTTACCAACATGCAGAGGTCAGGCTGTCTGAGAAATACTGGGAGCCCCACCCTCCGTAACTGGACACTTACACACATGTAGCACTGTTTCATCTCTCTTTTATAACTTTTTTTTTAATTAACACATTTCTAATGAATCTGAGAGGAAGCTTAGAGTGGGATGGTAACAGGATAATGAAGATACAGCCACACTAAAATTTCCACTGTGGTGACACTTCACGGTGCCTATTACAAGAATCAGCTGCTAGAGGAGACTTAAGTCCTTCTGAAAGCTTGTGCTCCTGGCATCACCACACTGGGACTCCATTCCTGAGGGAATGGAAGAGAAAAGGGAGTTACCAGGAGAAAGTAACTCCTCCACATGGTGAATGGAGACTGATGAGCACTGTGGCTGTCTTTACATGATCTCTGAAAACAACATATCTGTAACCCTCACCAGTTCCCCAAGTGTATCAGTAGGGTTCCTCACTAAAATTTGGCAAGGACTTACAACAATAACTCATTGAAAGAGAAAACTATAAAACATTATTAATAATATATCATCAAACTTGAGAACTGCAATTGCTTAAGAACTTTGAAGAACCATTGGCTTTTTTTTTTAAACAGATAAAAGAGTTAATAAAATCTGAAAATGGAGTAAAATTGTTTTGGTTATGTCAGAGCAAACAAAGAGCCTGACTGTAACAGCGGTGGGAGTTTTGCATCACTTAATTAGTGTTTTTTCTCAGTCTCTTTTGCCTTTACTCAGAGCCAGGATTAATAAATACATGATGGAAACTGATTTTCTCATGTTCAGGCTTGGTTGTTTATTAAATCTTATCAAAAAGTACAGAGCATTCAACAGCACTTCTCGCTACCTGCTAGAAGCGGGGAAAATGGAGGAAGATCCAGCTGCTACAAGGTCTCTTAAAGCTAAACAGTCTAATAGAGCATTAACACCTATATTATTTATCCTTTTAACCAAAAAACTAACTTCCCATGACCCTCAGGGTGACATTGACTGACCAACCAGAAACTACTACCTGAAACCTACGAAAAGAAGGAAGAAGAACACCAAAAGAGACACCACCCAAAATCCTCCATCTTGTCCCATACCTAGTACTATACTATAAAAACCTCCAATTTAAACCCCTTCACCGTGTGAAAGCACACACTTCTCTTTAACTACACACCCCTTATTTTAGCTTCATCACTCAAATTTAGAAGCCATCTCCAAGGCTTCAGATCAAAAGCAGTGTTCTCCAACAGGATCAGTGCCTGAAAGCACAGAAAGCTCAAAACCCCCAGGTTTCTGGATCCAACACCTGACAAACACTGCACTATCTAACCCGGCAAGGTGCCTGCTCAGAATGATGTCTGGTGAGCTTAACCAGCAGCTAATACAAGGCCATGTGTATTGAAGGGACAGTGCACAGCTGGGTAATAAGTTAGGTGTAAATATTCCAGAAAAAGGGATCCTTATAAGGATTTTTCTAATGGAATGTGCAGGTGACCCAAGGCAGCTGCTGATGTAATCACTCCCCAACCCCGTTCTGTCACTGGGATCTGGGTTAGCCTTAACACTTAGAGCAATGTGCTGCTTTTTTCCTGTTGTTTTGTGGATTGTTTCTTTAACATGCATCATTGCAGCTGAAGTGGGTTAGGGAGAAATGGCATGGGATGTTGTGCTAACTGGTGACTTTCTGCCTTGTGAATGGCAGGAAGGGGCAGGGCTCTGGTCAGGCAGGGAGGGGTATCTTCAGACATGGCCTGTGAAGCTCAGCCATCGCTCCAAAATGTGCAGAGGCTGCACAAAGACAAGAGAATATCATTAACACTACATCAGTGGTGCATGCAGGGTTATCTTGGCTGTGCTACTTACTTCTGCTAGGACACCTTGGAACAGGCAGGATGAAAATCTCTTCATCTGACAGCTGTTTAGTATACCCTAAAAAAACTTACAGGCAGACACACTCACAGTCTGTGTGCAGTGAGTAAAGCCGTGGTAGTGGGCTCTTCCGTCTTTGCAGCAAATGTACAGCACTACCTTGGGGCTGCTCTTTGAAGCTGGACAAATTCAGACTGCAAAGGAGATTACAATTTATCTAAGCAGGGGGTTATTAACCTCTGAAATGATTTAGTAAATGCTGTTGTGGGCTGTCCATCACTGCCTTTGTTCAAATTGAAATAGGATTTCTTAACTGAAATACTATGTAATTTGAAGGAGAAATAATTCATGCCTGGATATAATTGGTGTTATAGAGAAAGTCAGGCAGAACAATTAAAGTGATCTCATCTGGCCTAAAAATTGATGAGTATGTTTAAAAGGGGAAAAAACCCACACCAAATGTAACAAAACTGACTCAGGGGAAATTAATTTCTAGAGGCTGCATTTTACAACAGAGTATCTGTTTCCACCAGCACAAATACGTACCTTGGGTGATAGTACTGCATTTATCAAAAACGTTGTTTAAGGAGACAAATTACTTTCTAAAGGAAGTCACAGTTGTAATTCTTGGGTGAAATCAGAGCCTCAATGACAGAAATAACATGAGTTTCATTTCTACAGGAGGTCAGAATTTTATCTGCTTTTCTCCTCCTTTCACAACTACAAGCGAGTCGCATTCTGCAGGATTTTATAGAAGGATACAGGGGATTTTCTGCTCTGCAAGTTGTGGTATTTCTTTTCAAAATGAAGAAAACCCAGCATACACTGGCTGAGTGGGTTGGCTTTGATCTGATGATGTCTTGGGATTAGACAAACAGAGCAATGTCACTGATATTTTTCAACTACAGAGGGTTGCATTTATATCAGTGTGGCATCCTCAGAAATAATGATCTGGTGGCTTTTAATAGTTTATTGTTAGGAAGGTCTCAAAATCAGAGTGAAAATGCAGAGTACATGCCAAGAATCACTGCTAGCAGCAGTGATTTAATGACAAATGGAAACGTAAGCATTTTAATGAAATGCATTTTAAATACATTGAAATAAAACAGATTAGGTGAAAGAGATAGTGGACGAAATTTTCAAAACAAAGGAAAGACAATAACCTTCTTTAGAGCAAAGTTACTGTATGCTTGCTGTGCAGGACAAGTTGGAAAAATAGTGGGTCCTCAATGCAAAACCTGTTGCATTTTGATATACTGATGTGTTATCTCTGTGCACATACTGATCTGTCAGAGACATTTTATTCAGTGTCCTAAGACCCCAAAAAAGCCTCCTGTTGAAATTCTGAACACGGCTGACTGCCAAGCTGAAATGCAGCATTTTGTTTCTCACGTTCTCATTCTCGTTCACGTTCACTTTGAGAAGACAGTCAATCCAATCCCACCTCTCAGTGTTGCCATCTTGCAGCTATTTTGCAGTCTGTAACCTAATCTGCATAAAGAAAAATCTGTGCCCTCTGTTTATTTAGTTTTCAGTGGTTTACATGTGACAAATGTACATATTTTAGAATATTTGGTATGAGCACAAACCCTTTTTCTGTAGCATGAACACTCTTGGAGAGCCTCAGAAAAGGAGGTTTTATTCCTACATTTTCCTACAGGGAACATATCTATGTTTTTCAGATTTTTTTTTTTTTTTTAAGAACTGGAAAAAGGAGGGACTACAATAAATGCCTGCTTCACCTTACAGATTAGCCTGAAAAAACAGCTGGCAGATGTGCTGACAAAAGCAACTCTGTCTCAGGAAAGAACTCTCTCCAGAAAAGATTGAGATCTCAAAATTCAATTTTCAAACAATTTTAAAAGCTCACAAAGAGCAGAAAACACCAGCCTTTGTTGTGCAGAAGTGCAGGGTCTGAGAAAAGAGGTGACTTGACCATAGGACATATTGATTTTGATGTCTATGAATTCTCCAGGCTCCAAAGATCCATCCAGTTCAGACCTGAGTTGCCAGATGTGAGCTGGTACATCATGGGACACCAGTTGCTTCACTGTCCATCACCAGCTGTGATACCATGTTGTGAAAATACCTTCACACTGTGCCAAGTGTATGCTCTTAGAGAGCACATTAAGCAATTCATGGTGGTGCAAGGGCTGCTTGTGCCTTTTGAAGGAGACTTGTCTTTGGGAAGCAGGGCAAAGAGAACTTGGAAAAGCACCTGCCATCCTAGAGCAACAACTCAAACAATAAACCACCTCTCTTTAAAGAGGGAGCCAATTCTCTTGTGGGCAGCAGCCTGTGAGCAGTGGGTAGTCCACACATCCCTGGGAGCAGAGGTTTACTGCTCCTTCATGACTCACTTGTCAATCAAATTCTTTGCTAGAAATAATGCAGAACTGTTTCAACTGAATTATTTGATTTGGAGTTCCTATAACTTGAAGGTGGCTTTTTTATTTCCCTTGTTCCACATAAAATTTTCTCAATGTCAGCTTTATCACGCACTTTTGAAAAATAAGCAGGGTTCAAAATGAGTTATTTCTTATGGGAAAATGGTCTGTTGGGAACACATTACACATTCCATTTACTAATCAGAATCTTCTGATAATTTTTACTGTGCATTGCAAATGCAGGCAGCTCACATTACAGCTGCAGTGCTCAGATAGACTGGAACTGCTCCAAACTGTTCCTCAAAATCTTATTTTTAAATTTTCCATAAACTTACTGTTCCTTCATCTTGGTCACAAATGCATATTTATGCAATGGACTAACTACATGCATGCAATAGTTTAGTAGAGTTACATGTACCATAGCCTTAAAAAATAGACAGTCTCTCAAAGAATGTAGAAACTGTTGCCTAAAGAAATAAATGCTTCAACCTGAGGAAGCTGAAAGACTGAAAACATCAGCAAGGAAAATAAATTGCCTCAGCTTACAGTAAAAAAGAGCAACAGGAAAACTAAAATTTTAGTGATATGCTTCATGAAACAGTTTCATATGGCTGGTCATAAATAAAGTGAAGACCCAGGTTGTTGTCAGAAAAATTTCAAGGATGAGCCAAACAGCTGCAGCCCTGGCCTCTGATTTCATCATTCAACATCAGAATAATAAGGTCCAGGAGAAAGGATGTTCAGCTCCTGAGTAGCTGATGTGGAAACATGGGGCTGGGAAAGAAGCAGCAGTGGTGAAATACAGGGCAAACACAGAGACCAGAGGCATTGCTCTACAGAAGTATAACTTCCTACACCGTGGTGGGAAGGGACATGTGAGCCAGCAAGCTTCTGAGTCTGTCATTTCTCCCCACACCTACTACATCACTGTAGAAATGCTGCTTATTTGCAGCAGCAAAAATGTGGTGGTGTAGAGGACAGGACTGAAAAAAAAGTTGACATTTATTTTCAGCAGAAGCTCTGAGGGAGCCTGGATTTAGCATCTTGTTCAACAAGGTGGGTAATTCCTTTCCAAAACCTTTAAGGTATGCAGCTCCTGCCTCCACTGTTGCAGTGCCTCCCCCTAAGGGGGCAGTTTCTGAAGGGAACCAACAGAGAAAAATTTCCTGGACTCCTGGACCTTTCCTATTGCTCTCATCTCTGCCGTGTTTCACTGCTTAGAGTACAAAGACCTTCAGTATTCTTATCTTGGCATTCCCCACTTAGAGGAATGAGAGAAGCATTACAAATGAGTCTGTAGGGATGTATCATGAAAGCAGTAATAAGAACTAAAAAGCTGGCACTGGTGGCTATGGCTGCTCAGATCCTTTGGGAGCCCTGGGCCGTGAAGCTACTCCATACCCCTGCTCTGAAATGCCTGGCATTTAAACCTGGTGACAAGCTCTGCTCCTGCAGACTGTTCATGAGGAAGATCTTATGTTCAGATTGTCACAGTTAATGTTATTTTCAGGTCACATTTCTGTTCCTCCTTCTCTCCTGCAGTCCATGTGCTAAAGCAGCCATATCTCCTCTTGCTGTCCCCCCATACCAGACATGACACAATCACAATACACTAACATCAAGGTTGCTCTAAAAATTCATGCTCTCTTTCCTGCTTTCTCATTTAATGATTTTTAAAGCAAGCCTATCTATATTTTTGGAGCCTAACAACTTACTTGTAGCTGTTGGGAAAGACATGCAATAGTCAGCATCAGTCAGGAAAATAGTCTCTATGTTTTTTTTTAATAATATTTTTCTGAAGAGGTTCGTCTTCATAACTCAGCTATTCATAACCTACTAACAACCCCATATTATTATCTACATGACCTACTCTCATCTGGCCCAGTAAAAGTTGTCAATAACTGCCAGGGGTTCATATTGAACTACTTCTCTAACTTGATATAAAAAAAAAACCCAAAAAACAAACCATCACTATTCACAAACACATTTAGGCAATGGATTAGATTTACTGCATACTAATATGAGCCTATAAATTATTCTTAAAAATACTGTGTTGAAACATAATTAATTGCTTAAGTCTGGCTCATGACATGGCTTTGTAGAGCTAATCCCTGCTTCCAATGCACTCAGTCTTCCCCATACCTAGCATGTTGTGCTGCATCACAGAAGGGGCTGATGCAGCTGCAGGACTTCATTACTCCTGAAATCACACAAGCTCTGCCCTACAGTAAGACCATCAGACCACTGACTTTTGCCCAGTATCTACTGAACGAGTGCTCTTCCAAGATTTCAACCATGGGAAATGCCATTTTTTTCTCAGCAAAATATGGTCAGGAAACCCCCTTTCCATAAGTTTTCAACGGATTGCACAATTTTGTGGCATTACACATCTGTTCACTCAGCAGCCCCCTGAACACAGCATGACCCTGAGCATCAACTTGGTGTGGAACTGGTATGGGAATGAGTACACGAGAAAAAAATCTTCAATTTCACACCACAGCTGCCTTTGGGTATTAAACCATCCATATCTCTGAGCAATGACAGCACATGGATGTCCTGCACATGGTGGGGGAATAGAACAGCACCCTGAAGAGCTCCGCTTGCTTGCTCCTCAGAAGCAGAGCTGGAAATAAGACAGACAGAAGTGAACACTTTTCCATGGTGACCTCCAAGGAGCAGGGTCCATCCCAAAAATTTCATAAATGATCTCTCAAATAAATAACAGCCCACAAAGATTTTTGATATCACAGCTGACTACATAAACGTGGTTTGGAGTAGGGTAAATTTATTTTCAAATAGCACTGGTCATACACTGCTCCTGGAAGACCTCATTGGTGGTTAGAGATGAGCAGCAAGGGCACTCCTGAGGCTTTATATGACTATTCATGATGGCTCATTAGTTTGCAGGTTTTCCTCAATCTACTCATTAGCTGTTTCGTAAAAATTCAGAAAACAAATGTGTGTTATTTATGTGTAGAGACAGAGACACACCCTGATCTGGGTGGGTAGGTCCCGACCTTCTCCTCACACCAATACTGGTGGTCTGTGCTTTACCAAACGTCTTCTTTGCCTTGTCTCTGCAAGGTTTCACTCCTCTCATGGCTCCTACCTGCAGTGTCTGGAGGGATTTCTCCCTAGTACTTTTTGAGACAACAGAATAATAGGTGAGAAAGTGGTAGAAAACTAGTGCATGATATTTGCAATACAGAGAAAGAAACACCACCCCCAAATAGGCCAAAATATTAAGTTTTCACAGTGGCTGAAATGCTGTGTGTCCCACTAAAGATCATTAGTAAAGTTCTCATTGACTTCAATGGGGCTAAAATTTGGATATTCATTTTTCCATGTTCTTCCCAGCTGAAGCATGCACAGAGGTTTCTGAGTTTTCTTATGCCAAAAGAGTTAGGTTTCCTGTGGGGAAAACCCAGAATCATGGAATGATTTGGGTTAGAAGAGATCTTTAAAGGCCATCTAGTCCAATCCCCCTGTAATGAGCAGAGACATCTTCAACTAGACCAGGTTGCTCACAGCCCAATCCAACCTGACCTTGAATGTCTCCAGGGACGGGGCACCCACTGCCTCTCTGGGCAACCTGTTCTAGTGTTTTAGCACACTCACAGCAAAACATTTCTTCCAAATATCTAGTCTGACTCTACCTTTTTTCAGCTTAAACCCAATACATCTTGTCCTATTGCTACAAGCCCTATGATATATTTTTGCACTTTATAAGTGCAAACACAAACACACACATACACACACAACTTTGTTAGCTTCTTTGGCTGTGTTTGGCTGTACAGCATCTTGGAGGAAAAAACCCACCAAACCTGCAATTTCATTATGAAAAAACCAGCAAAACAATTGTTTTATGCTATGGCTCCATGCCTGTTCTCTACCTCCTGGATTCAATACCAGAGAATATATATACTGATAAAAAGCTCCTATTTTCACTCATTCTGTAGGCGAGGAGGAAGATGAACATNTGTTATTCCTATCCCCATATTTTCTGCCTGAAAGCGTCTGATTTCAAATTATAGCAATTGAAAAAGGAGCGGGTTATGGGAAAAGGGGGTCTTGCCTCTCCTTGGCAAATACCTGTCTCTTAAACTGAGACAACATGCTAGAAACAAAACTGGGGAAATTGAAAGCACTTTGACAGCTCTTTGTTCGGTCATTAGACACAAAAGAATCACAGAATATGTTAGGTTGGAAACGACATTTAGGATCACCAAGTGCAACCATTAACTCAGCACTGCCAATTTCGTCACACAAGAACCAAAAACCACATCCCTGAGTGCCACATGTTCACTTTTTAGATACCTTCAGGGAAGGCGACTCTACCACACAATGTTTTATCCCCTTATCCTGTCCCTTGTTATTTAGAAGATAGACTCCCACCTGGCTACAACTTCCTATTAGGTAGTCCTAGAGAGCAATAAAGTCTCCCCCTGAGCCTCCTTTTCTCCAGGCTAAACAACCCCAGTTCCTTCAGCTGGTCCACACGAGACTTGTGCTCCAGACTCTTCACCAGCTCCATTGCCCTTCTCTAGAAATGCTCCAGCACCTCAATGTCTGTCTTTTAGAAGATATACCAGATGGACACAAACCCGTACGTTTGAAGAAATCATTTTCAGATGGGATGATTGAATTTTGTGCCAGTTTTTTGTAAGCTGAAGAAAATCATGCTTTTGCCAAAACCTAATACTGTAATTTTCATGCAGACACATCAACCTGTACTTCCCAGTCTTACTTGCAGGACATTAATAAATAAGACTATGTTGGTTTTCTATTGCCCCCTACAATAATTTTAAAATAAGGAACAAAACCTCCACCTTCCAAAATTTTGATAAAATAAAGTTCACATTCAGCTAAGCACCCTTTTATCCTGTTATTTAAGTCACTCCAAATCACTGTTAGTACATATCTAAATGCTGCGTGCTGAGAGTAGCTAAGCTTTTACAGTTCAGAATGGCAAGAGAGTTTTCATAAAAGATTAATATACTTGAAAAGCAGGTCATTTATTAAAAGATCTTTTTAAAGCTTCCTTTCTTAAAAAGCAAAACTATCTGCCCACCTCCACCTCTCATCTGAAAGCATTTGCATACACAGCTGTTCTCCAAATTTCCACCCTGTTCCTTTTTTCATCTTCATGTTTTAAGACATGAGTAGCAGGCATTTAGTGAAACAGTAGCACACTTCAGCAAGTGCCTTCAGCTTACACACACTGATTTATCCTGTTTCCCAGACACCCAAATACCCTTCTCTCATCCACAGGGTTGACGTCTCAGACCTTCAGCCCAGGGCTGCATGAGCTGGCAGTCTAGGGACTTCTGCTTCTAAACTTTCTCTTACCACAGCTGAAAGTTTTCCACAATAGCCAGGGTGAGGACATGCTTTGTCCCTCCTGGATCTTCCATTGTCCTTTTGTTTTACAAATCCTTTTAGGCAGTGCTGCCTGGGAATTGCACACACAACACAAGTGGTCTGGATGCCAAAGGTGCAAGACACACACAGGTACTCTGTTGCAAAACAGCAGAAGGCAAAACAATAAATATTTCCTGGATAGTTGGCCCATATTATCCTGCTTACTGGTAATTGTACCACCTTTGCACTCTGCTGCCCTCAAGCCAGCATTTTATTTGGAGACAAAGAAATAGCAGGAGAATGCACTGAGTGAGATATGACAGAGAAAAAATACAGATAATTTTGGACCAACAAGTGGATACTTCTGAGATATGTTTGACATCCTGTTCTTCATGAGTGTTTTCAATCACTGCCTCTTCCTGAAGAAGCACCTCTCGCTGTTTCATCTTGCCTGCAAATAACATGACACCCCAGAAAATTAAAAGTAATCCATTAAAAAGATTGCTATCTTTTCAGGACATGGCAGCTCAACTGTAGCCACAGTTACTCTCTTGGGAACAGGCTGTCATGAACACAGTGGTTATAAAAGAACAAGTTGTGGGAAAGTTGCTTTGAAAGGAGGCTAAGAGAGGAGAATATGATGACCTTGGTTGTAAGTTTCAAAGCAGAGATGATGTAAAAGTCAGACACCACAAGGGAAGGAAGACACAGAAAAGAAGAAAGCTGGGAAAACTCAGACAGGGTGAGACACCAAGAAGGTGGAGATGACTTGCTGTGCCAAAAGCAAGAAACAATAATAGCACAAATACTAGCACTCTCTTACTCTTGTCATAAGAAAATATTACCATCATGAAAATTACTTTAAATTTAGAAGAATGACATTCAAGAGACTACTTTTTTGATCTATAAATGATTGTTTTTAGTGATTTTTTTTTAAAGTCACTGCTTATTATTAATCAGTTTTGGGCAGCCACAACCAAGTTCCTAAGTAATCAAATGTAGAGTCTGCTTGAAGGCTTTTCATACCTGACAGGGAAAGACAGATGGTGCAGTGTAGGTGTCTCCACTTCAGATTGCACTGCAGCCCAAGGGACATAAAGTGAGTATTTAGCAATAATACAGTAACTGTAACAAATGGTAGGACTTAGCTATTGATCATTGACCATTTGGGCTTTCAGGGAGAAAAACAAAAGACATGAACGGGTTAATACTTCTAACTGAAATGTGCTTATTTAGAGGTTCACTTAGCAGATGCCATTATCAGGAGATAAAAGTCCTTACACTGAACAGAGAATTTTAATGGCCTTTCCCATTAAGCTATGGATGACATATTTCAAAGGGCAGATTATTGCAGTCTTTCTGCTGACAGCAAGGAATGTCAAATAAATTCAGAATACCAGTGAATATTTAAGCCTTGGTAACAAGGATTTTAATATAAAGCTGTCTTAAAATTCAGGACAAAACACCTTGACCAATTTATTCTCCTGTATAACACATTTATATTCATTGTCAAAATAGGCAATGGACCCTTACTGTTCATGGGAACAAAAACTCCAGATGCTCTTATATTCTAAGCTTATTGTGATTAGTTACTGGTGTAGCAGCATTACTCACAAAGAACAAGAGTTTTATGGCCTTGGAAAAATGGACCCTCCCAGATTTGTTAGACTACTCTGCCCAATAAAATGTTTCCCATAAACAAATGAGCTCTGAATATGATGTACTAAACATTATCACCCCATAATCAATAGGTATCAGGAAGCCTGTTTTTAAGGTTTAGTTCCCTTCCTGTCTTTTTGCAGACTGCAATTATTCAGGTCTATACTGCAGAGCTCCGTTAAGCACTTTGTTTTTCATTGAATGACTAGAATCAAGTGTGTATGGTTTCCACGGATGGATAAACTGCTGTAAAAAGAGGTAAGTCAGCAATACTGATTGGTTCTGTTGTCTGAGCGTGCCTTTTGATTTTTGAATTACTGCCAAAAGCATCATCATTCTGTGTTTACCCTTCAAAAGCCCTCGGTCACTCAGATGGTGCATACACTCACAGCAGAGCTCTCCTTTGAGAAACCATATTCATAAAAAAAAGACAATTTCAGTACTTGTATTTGTTGAATGTAAATTTGTGGCACAGATCTATCTCTCATCTTTCATGACATTGTTACTTACTATATAATATGAAGTGATTAAAAGACTAGTTTTACTTTGATGCCCACTGTTTTCACTCAGATAAATGGTTTACCTCTATGCAAAGCTGTAAGTAGCTTTCAAAGTGTAATTGGCCACACCATTTTCCTGTTCCCTTCCCTCTCTGGCAAGTCAAAGTAACAGAAGCACCATAAACCTCTGTGGTGGTTTCTTTTGTCTGTATGTGTGTGTGTGTATGAGTTCATACCAATCACTAAAGATACACTGCATTTTTCTTCACTGCTGTGGCCAGGCCTGTCAGTGCTGGGCTCAGTACTGGCCTTCACAGGACATCACTGGGTTGCATTTCCCTCCAGAGCTGCAACAAGAGCTGTTGTTTAGCTGTGAACACCTACTGTGCACTTTGTACCCAGGTAAATGCCTGCTGGACACAGCAGGAGCATGACCAGAACAGGTCCCTGATGAAGCATTTCAGCTGGTTACAATTCTTAGTGAATTCAACACTCAGCACTTGGGAATCTCCTAAGGCAGAGACAAGTAACGCACTCTTGATGTGACAGGATTACCTGTCTGCAAAGACAGATAATATATAATATTCTATTATATAGAATGGTTATTCCCATTTGAATACAAAAACAATCAGGCACCAATGATTTGGGTTTTATGTAAATGTACAGGTAACAACAAGATCATAAATAATTAAATACTATTCTGCATAAACGGCAATAAAGCAACTAATTAAGGCAATCGTCACCTGTTTGTTCAAAGCCTTGTGGATTTTTGCAATCCCGTGATTTCTATTATTACAATCTCACCAGAGTTGCAAGTTCAGCTGACTTTGAAGGTCTAGGCCTGTAAAATCTTATTCATGTGCACACTGTAGGAAGCAGGGATAGCAAAGGCAGAGCCTGTGCTGTTCCAAAGGTGCTGCCTAAGATCTTGGGTGAGGAAATACAGATAGCTCACAACCCCTTGCCTGATTAAAAGGAAATTCCCAAAAAATCCTCAGGAAACAAGATCAGAATACTAGCATATGCTCTAATCCATTTTCTAGTTATAAAGGCTTCTTTATTACTATTTTTGGCTGACAACACTTGAGATAGCATGTTTATCATCATTCTGAAAACACTTGAGAGAGAACAATGTGGGTGCATTTATTATTTCGGTTTTAACTTCTTTATTTCATTGCTGTACAGCTGCATTACACTTGGCTTTAATCCCTCAAGCATTATTTTCCTTGGCAAAACAGTCACTGAACTGAGTAGAACTTACTATTGGAAAAATATGCTTGAAAAACCAGTGTGATGTCAAAGCCAACTGAAACCCATGGAGCTTAAAATGTCACAAATGTGCCTGTAGCTGAAATACAGAGCTCCTCTTTTTTTTTTTTTTTTTTTTTGTCTGAGCTAGGAATGTTGTAAGTCTTAGGTTGTGAAGTCAACTGTAAAAATCATAGAGTAGCCTTCTGAAGCTGAATATGTGCTGAAACTGAATGCACGCTTCCCCCCATCCATGAACAAACATTTAGAGATCAATTATGTAAAATTGGATGTAGGATAATTCCATAGGAAACAAATGACTATATGGCTCCACTTCCAGTCGTGCCTGCATTAACTGTAGCTATCTGTAAGAAGTTGGGCTACAGGCTTCTCAGAGAAAAGATAGAACCCGACTTTGTAAAACATCTTTAATATTCAAATATATAAATAAGCACTACTGAAGAATAATTCAGAAGACTGCGGTGATTCATTACGAACAGATGCTATAAACGGGAACAGTAACATTGCTAGGTAAGGAAGAAGCAAGCTATTTTAGGAGTCTTGAAAATCTCTTCTAGTTTTTCAGACAGATCATGCTGCTATAGTTATTTTATAAAAAATTATATTTTGAAAAGCACTTTAGTAAAAGAAACTTTTTACTGGAACTATTATTTAACCAAGACCTTCTACAGCACTAAAACACACTGCAATTGAGTTCCTGATACAGTTTTAAGAATGGGAGGGGTGAAAATAAGAACAAAAAAACCCTACCATACCTGCACCAGGAGCTATTTATTAGCATAACACTCTTCCTTTTAAAGATTTTGTAACAACTGAAGTATATACAAAGTCTTACAGCATTTACACAATAAAAAAGTTTCCTATTAGCTGATCTAGTATAAGGTAGTGCTGCAATTTACTTCAAAGCATGAATACAATAATCATGAAGCAGACCACTGTACTTTCAACTTCTCCACTACCACACCACCACTGTCAGTTGTAATGACAGTCAATTAAACCACTGGGAAGACAGATTGTTGAAAGATTTGTAACAGGTTGATTCGCAGCACTAACCATCTTAAGGAGAAAAAAAAAAGAAAATAAAAGCTACATACTGTCATGTTTCTACACTTCCCTAGAGCTGTAACAAACTTTCACAGCCTTAGATATAACATATGCAAGACAACATAATCACATTTTTTCAGATATAGTTCAGCTACTGAGTGTATTTACTTCTGAATAGGAGGCGTTATATTGATATGGCTGTGTGTTTCCATTTTTGTTCATTAACTGTTCAAATAGGTCTACAAAAAAAATTAAGACAGCATGAAGTTTGTAGTCATGATGTGTTTTGACTAATAAAGGCGTTCAATATCAGCTATAGGATCTAATTATTCCTGTCAAAAGTTTAAGACCAGGAATCTTTGAGTAAAAATCAAACCCACAAAATCCTGCACCTGCGCCATTTTCATCTGTTGACTCGAACCTTCTTTAAGCTTTTCCAACTGGTATAATACAAAATCATTAAAATGCTTACATCAACCCAAATGCAAGACTCATTTAGTTTATGAGAGGTCAAGTAGATTCACTAGACTACTTCTGCTGTAAAACAGAGGGAGCTTATCTAGGAAAAAGAAATTTTACTGAACAGTGCCTTACTACAAGTAGGGATATATAGTTTAACAACGATACATAATTTAAGAACATAGCATTCTTTGACTTTTAGAAACAGCTTTTGTATGCCAATAATGCACTTTCTAAAAGAGATAAGGCTGCTTTGCCTATCGTCGTATGCCTAAACCTCATATTTTGGCCAATTCCACTTTTCTTCCCCTCAAAGGGATTCTGTTTCAACTTAGAAACGAGTAACGTCAGTTGACAATATCTGTATTAAGACAAAAAGTGACATATATAAAATCCACAAGGAGCCACATAAATACCAAAGAAGTCATATAACCTTTCCATGTAAACACTTTGATTATACTGAAGCCCTAATCAGATTCTTGTCTTAAACTTTTGGCAGATAATGTGTATGCTCAGCCAGGCTTTGTAGTTAGTTATTGTTCAAGTGGAAGCCAGGTCAGCTCACATGTTGACAGGCATGCAACTTGGAAACATTGCACAACAAGCAACACAAAGAGATTTGAGAAGGGTACAAGACTTCAAGTAGACTTCACAACCCTTCACAAACTGAATATTCACAGACAAAGATACAGTCCTTGCTTTTTTCTACGGTGTATTTCTCTCTCACACATGGGACACCTTCTGTGACTCTCTAGCTTGCTTGATGCTATATAACCACTTGATGATTCTGGCATTCCTTTCAATGGCAGAAATGCCGTATGGCACACGGTCATTGGCACTGTCATCATTTCTAAGGTCACTGTTGCTGTCCTGAGACTGTTCACAGTCTGAGCTAATCATGCTTGCACTGCGAAAGTTGAGGGATATAATATCAGAGTTAGCCCTTGCAAAGTTTTCCATCCCAAGGTTTTCAAGCTCTTCAGGATCCAGTCCGCAGTAGTTAAAGAATCGTTCAACATCTGCATCAACGCGAAAGTATCTGTCGCTTAAGTCTGATTTTGATCGCTGTAGGGAGGGTCTTCTACTAACTCCGCATCCAGACTCAACTGCCTCAATCTCTGGGGATTTCAGGGTGGCAATGGCAGCGATTTTGGGCTTTGGAGGCAGAGGTGGGGCTGAACTACTGCAGGGTATTGCTTTTAAGGGCTTTGCACTAGTTACTTTCCTAATGTCTGAAGAGCTGTGAGAGACATGCAAAAAAGTCTCTGCTGACTGATCTAGGAGCCTTCTGCTGACATTGGAGCTGCTCTCCTGTGGGCTGCTCCGGCCCTGCGTGGGGTAAACCTTCAAGGATTCAGCAAACGAGTGTCGGTTCAGCTCTGTCGAATCGGCCCTGTGGGGTGGCCAATTTCGGGGACCGTGCTTATGCCCTGAACCTGAGCTGGAGCCCTCAGAGCTGTTGATGATGTTCTTCAAAATCTCAAGTTTCAGATTTTCTCTCTGGACTCCACTCTCAGTCTTTGCATTGTTGCTGAAGACTTTCAAGGTGGGGCTCCCCAGCGCTCGCTTGGCCGCAGGACAGACCGGCGGCTTCGCCAGCACCGCTGGCTTCACGGGCTCCTGCTTGGCATTGATGACCTCCTGGCTCTTGACATATTTCGCCTTGTCGGCTTCAAGCCTCTCCACTGCACTCAGTCTTTTTGGATTAGGCTCTGCCTGCCTGCGAAAATAGTCAGGTCCTTTGTTCAGGATGCGGAGAGGAACGGCAGATGTGAAAGTCACGGCAGGGCTGACCGGCTTCACCATGCTACCTGTCGGTAATGTTTCTGTAGGCATGTTTGGTGGTCTTTCCCCCGCAGCCGTTTTGGATTCTTCTCTGGGATCTCCTAAATGCACGGTGCAGAAACATGTACATTAAGCACAATGAATAGCCGATGAATCCTGGGATCTGAGCGTTAGCAGCAGTGCCTCATCTCACAGCTCATTAAATAGCACTGCGTTTCTCTTTTAAAGGCAGCCTTTGTAGGGCAAGGGCACCCGACACAAGTCCGTATTAGTCTGCTCCGCTGGCTCCTTTCTTCTGGCTGAAAGATGTGGGAGTCTCGCCGTCCCCTCCGCGCTCCAGGAGCAGCAGTGATCTGAAAGGCAGAATAACCAACCACACGTTAGCGGGAGCGCCTGACATCAGAGCGATAGCAACAGCCTCCTCCCGGCCCTCCTCTCCACTGCCGCCCGCCCGGGATGCTGCCGCTGCCGGCACAGGGATACACTGCTCAGGGTGCCCCTGCCCCGCAACCCTCTGCATCTCGCAAGACTTGCACTGTTTGATAGTTGACATTGATATTTTAGTATTGTTTGAGATTTACATTCTGAGCTTGGATTCAACAAAATTACATTGGGAAGAAAAGAAACAATCCAAAAAATTAAGCCCCACCACAATACAGCTATACATTTCTAGAGGGAGAAAGGGATGCAGAATGAGACAATTCAGAGACTTGGACCCACCAACCTCTCAGTAAAAAAGTACTTCACATTAATATATTTGACTTAGTTAAGTTGTTTGGTGAACATGTTTTATCTCTAACCCCCAAACGTTCTTCTCCTTATAGGCAACATACTGTATAAATCTCAGCAATCAAGTGTATTTTCCTTGCTCATTAAATCATCCAGAAAACAATATGGTCTAAAAAGCAGAGAGTAAACAGAGACATGTAGAGTTTTAAGTTCACTCCACATCTTTCACTGCTAACCTAATATAGAATCAATAAATAAGAACAGGAGATGTCACAAAATCCACCAGTTCCAGTTCCTAGTCTGTTTGAACATCCATAGCACTGGTGCTCCAGCAATAAAAGAAGGCTTTCCAAGCTCTCAGGATCATCTTACAGGCTTAACAGAACAACAAAAAATGGCTTTGGTTTTTTATGTAAGATTTTGGGAACACGCAAAACCATTGTGACCGGGTTTGAAAAAGAACTTGTTTTCAACATGTAGATACAATCATTCAGATTTTCTATCAAGCAGTAAGTACAAATGAAATTTAACTTCACCTAAATTATTTTAAGGTTTTATCACTGAGATTGTCACAACAGCCTAAAACCCAAGACCATGGATGATATTACAAGTGCTGAAACAATTTTTCCTACACGAGGCACTGAAGGGCACTTATCACAGAATCTACTTTTCAAGCAGTGATTTTGCTAATGGGTCTCATTTGTTTTATTACTGCTCCATTAATCTATGCTGCCCTCTTTAATATCCCATTTCTATTATCACTGTGATCTTCAGGGAGAGAAAAGAAAACAGCTGCTACTTCGTCAATCTATCCTAAAGAAAACAGAGCAGCATCCTTCCCTGGGATGTCTTGCTTTCATCCATCAATATCCAACTTACTAATACAGGGTTTACATTGTTTTGGCAAAAAAAAAACCCTACAAACCACAAAAAATACCCCACAAAAAAAAAAAAAAAGAAATTCCAGCTGAAGTTACATTAACAGAAAAAACAAAACAACCTCAACTACTGATGCCCAGAAATATGCGATATATACATTAAATATTTTCTATATATTATCCAAGGCCAAAGCAAGCAAATAAAATATACAAATGCTATAATGAGATTATAGGAAAAAGCTGAGCTTTCTCCTGAAGGCTCATTGTCACAACCATTCTTCAAATACAAACTAATATATTTAGGTGGGTGATAAACCAGACACACACTCAGTGCAATTGAAGGGTAGTGAAATGTTAATTAAGCTTCTCTTTCAATATTATTTTATAAATCCTAATGCTAACTCCTCAGCAGTTTGACTTCCTGAATTTAAACTAAGTCTCTCTGAAAGAGAAAAAGCTTTCCTCATTTGAATCAATGTATTTATTAGTACTGTTTTGAAATTAAGTATGAAACTTCTAAAGGTGCAGAAGGCAATTCCAACATGCATCTGCACACACATTTCTCTTCCACATATACAAAGCAAATCTTTCCACATTGCCAGCTCAGAGCTGGATGGCTAAGTGCCTGTATAAATACCCCATTGATATGTATATTTAATACCTGTATGCAGAAATCAAATCTATGCGAGAGCAGGGGTTTCACCAAGAGGAAGAGAACTCCACAAACAACCAAGCTCTTTGTACTTAACAATGTCACCCAACTGAGTTAATACTACTTGAGTAAGCAAGACAACTTTCCTCCTTGACCACTGTCATTAAAGGTGACCATGGTCCTGCCCTTGAGGACAGCTGCCAACTTCATTTTCCTCCTGGTGAGTGGCTCTGCACACCACTACAGATCAGAGCTACAGGAACTGAGGGCTCCAGCTCCAGGCTGCTTTTGGAATTCTTTTCCCAGCATTTAACAACTTCCTTACTTTGGATAGCCTTCATCAATGTCAGCAAGCATTGCCTAGTAGCCTGAGCATCCACATTGGCTTCAACATCCCACTTAAAAGGAAAAAAAAAAAGAA
>VXBI01005141.1:8460-21548 GCA_013397375.1 Toxostoma redivivum | reverse complement strand
CCCCAGCCCACCCCAGTGCGTCCCACCACATTCCAGTATACCCCAGCCTGCCTGCATACACCCCAACACACTCCAGTACAGCCCAGCATCTCCCAGTGCGCCTCAGCACAGCCCAGTGCAGCCCGTCCCGCTGAAGCCCCGCGGCGCCGGCCGCTGTCATCAGCTGTAAGGAGCTGTCACTAGTGTCATTAGCGCTAATTAGCCGCGGCCGCCCCGGGGCCGCTCGGCCCCGCCCCGCCCTCGCGCCGCGCCTTGTATGGAGAAGGAGCCGGCGGCGGCCGCCAGGGGGCGGAGCGCGAGGGGCGCTCCCAGGGCGGGACGGCCCCGCCCAGGGCGGTGACGTCACCGCGGTGGGCTGGGCGCTGTGACGTCACCGCAACCCGCCGTTTGGCCGGGGCCCGGTTGCCGTGACGTCACCGCCGGGGCCAAACGGCTCCCGGCGTGCCCCGCGGCCGGAAGTGGTGCGCGCAGGGAGACGTGTCGGAGCGGCGGGCCCGGAGAGGGAGCCGGGGCACCGGGGGCACCGGCGGAACCAGGCAGGAGCGGGAGCCGCGGGGCACCGGGAGAACCAGGTAGGACCGGGAGCCGCGGGGCACTGGCGGAGCCAGGCAGGAACGGGAGCCGCGGGGCACCGGGGGAACCAGGCAGGAGCGGGAGCCACGGAGGTGGGAGGGACCCTTCAGCGGGTCCTGCCGGCGGCGGGGCCCTCCGCAAGTCCCTGCGGGATGCTACCGTGTGTGTTTCCCCGTCCCCGGCAGGATGATCACGGACGTGCAGCTCGCCATCTTCGCCAACATGCTGGGCGTCTCGCTCTTCCTCCTCGTCGTTCTCTACCACTACGTGGCCGTCAACAACCCCAAGAAGCAGGAGTGAGGGAGCCCCGGTGAAGCCCCGCACCGCCATGCCCCCGCAGCGGCGCCGCCCCGCCGCCCCTCGCTCCCTCCCGCGGGGCTGCCCCGCGGTGCCTCGGCGGGGCCCCGAGAGGCGCGAGGCCGAGCTTCTTCCAAACCAGCTTTAACAGGAACACGATGATACACGACAAAACCGTGTGATGTCATAAAGTCCCCGAGGGGCCGGGCCCCTCCTCCGGGCCCGCGGGGAGGAGCGGGGTTGGGGTGGGAGCACGGGAGTCCCTCAGCAGGGCCGGGCGGGGGCTCAGCGCAGGAAGAGAGGAGTTGTCGGCAGGAGCTGGGTAAGGTGGGATCGGTGCTCGGGCGCTGTGGTGGAGGACAGCGGCGTGGGCAGGGACCCGGGGTCCGCAAGGACAGCGCCTTTGTCCAGGTGCTCCTGCCACGGGGCAGAGCAGGGCCGGCAGACCCCTGCCTGTGCCGCAGCTCCCCGGTACGGTGGGGCAGGAAGGGTCCCTCGGTGCTCAGCACCCTGGCGGGGGCCACGGAGACCTCCATGCAGAGCTCTGTGGGACAGAGACTGGTGTCAGTGGGGCACAGTGCTCCCGGCAGCCCCAGCTCCTCTCGTGCCCCACAGCCCCCTGCCTGGGGGTGTCCGGTCACCCAGCCCTCCCTGCCTGGCAGGGGCTTTGCTTTGGGCTCCCACTGCCTCACTGTTGGCTCAGCCCCACACCACAGCTGGCAGCAGCACCTACCCATGCCTTTCAGGGGCTCTCCGGGCATTCAGCTTCATTGGGAGAACCTGTGGGAGAGGGGGCAAGAGGATCAGTGCCATGTCTTTGTCCCTGGGGTCTCCCCGTGTTTTGGGGAAAAGTACGTGGGACAGAAATATCTGTCCACAGGTGGGGGGGTTTCCCAGTCTTTAGGACAGCCCCCCCAAACATGTCCTCCCCACAGGGCCCACCCAGTAGAGCCATGGGGCAGCCCCTTCCCTGGGCACAGGCACCCCCAGGTCCCCTCCCTGCTGGTGCCTCTGATACCTGCAGAGGTGCCATATCCTGGAGCTCTCCCACGCCTCGCTGGGCCGCCTGTGGTCCCTGGCTGGTGCTCAGCGCTGTGCCCTTGGGCAGAGTCCCTGTGTGACAGAGGAGACACAGCTCAGCCCGTGCTGGCGAGGGGCTCAGTGCCACGGTGCAGTCACCAGCTGCCCATCCTGGGGCACATTGGCACAGCCTAGTGCTCAATCCCAGCTTGTGCTGCCAGTGCAGTGGGCTCTGCCCCAGCTGTGCTGTGTGCTTCTGCACATCATTGGCCCCAGCTCCAGCCAAATTCCTGGCATGGCACTGCTGTGACCATGCTTAGCCAGGAATGAGGAGCTGGGAGCACAGCCATGCCCCCTGAACCTGGGTATGTCCTGGAGCACGGGGCATCCACTCAGCCAGGGGAGCTGCGGGGGAAGAGGGAGGTGTTTGGGGGCCTAGCTGCAGTGGACAGCAGTGAAGGAACACACCTGAGTTGCCTCAGTTTTGCTCCCAGTTTTTTGCTCGCCTGGTTAAAGTCTGTCCCAACCCAGTTTTCTCCCCATCCCACTGAAGAAGTGAGGTGGGGGGGCACACTGCTCACTGGGGTGAAGCCAGGGCCAGACCCTGCAGTAAATGGGACCCTGCAAACAGAAGCCTCTGCTGGCAGGATGGGCCACAGCCCCTGCTGTAGATGTAGAGTCCTGGCAAGTGGCAGCTGGCTTCACCTGGACTGAAACAGCACAACCTGGGGACCAACCTCGGCCAGCAAATGGCAGCTGAGGGTGGCACTGGGGGTCTGCAGAGCCCCCCTCACTCTAGCATGAACACAGGTCCCCAGTGTGTGGCCAGGCTGCAGTGGGACATGAGGAAGAAGGGGGAGGATGGGACAAGACCAGGGTCTTCACGCTGTGCCATCCCTGTCACACCTCCAAGCACACTCAGCTCCTTCCCTGCTGCTTGGGGAGGGCAGAGGCTGGGGTGGCACAGCCAGCGTGAGGGCACCAGCCAGGGGTCAGAGCATCCCTGGGCCCTGGTCCCTGTGCAGACACAGTGGTGCTGACAGTGCTGGGCCCCTCGTGGGTGGAGGGTGGTGGGAGAGCAGCTGGAGCAGGGAGGGCTGGAGCGGCCAGGCAGGAAGCAGGTCAAGCTGCTGCCAGGGCAGGGGAGGAAGAACTGGGTCCTGGTCCCAGTGCCAGGCAGCAGGAGGGTGCAGTGTCCCATGGGGCACTCACTCTGCTGGAGGAGGCTGTGCCAGCGGGGACCAGGGGCCAGGGAGGCAGGAGACCCCACCCACTGGGTCCTGGGGACACCATGGACCAGGCTCTGCCCCGCTGGCTCACAGGGCCTGTTCCTGCTCACACCCCCAAGTGTCCCCAGTCCCTGCAGCCAGGGATGGGGCCAGGCCAAAGGAACAGACGGAACAACGTGCCCATGAGAACATCAGCCTTTTATTTCCTCCCCACCATGTTCTCATGGCAGACAAGACACAGTCATGACAGAGGGCTGGGCAGCAAACCCCGAGCACAACACGACAGATACCAGAGGAATGCAGAGATCAACACAAGCACAGCTTCAGGCACACGCAGGCACCTGCCCCCCAGCCCTGGGCACTGGGAGGCTTTGGAGCACAGTGCCCCCAAGGCTGAGCCCCACAGTGCACGGGAGCTCTGGGCTGCACGGCTTCCCCTGCCACTGCCCGCCCCCCATGGCCCTGGCAATGCTAGCATAGGGGGCACAGCCAGGCTCTTGCCTGATTTTGGCACCCCACTGCAGCACATCAGCCCCCTCCAGAGGGGACTCTGCATGTTGGAAACCCCCTGGTGGCCCCTGCCAGCTCACCTCACCTCACCATAGCCACAGGTCACAACCCACTGTTGCCCAGCCAGTGCCTAAAGAGGGGAAAGGCACTTTGGTGTGTCCCTGCTGGCCTCAGGAATGCTTGGAAACAGTGGCAAGTTGAGCAAAGGTTTTCTGTGCTGGCTTCTACAGAAGCCCCTTGGCCCCAGCAATGGAGGGGGGCATCTCCCTGCAGCCCCAGTGCTCAGGGTCCCCCATATCCCAGTGGAGCAGCAGCAGCTCCTGCCCAGCCAGGGCTGAAGGGCCGTGGAGCAGGAGCTCAGCAGGAGCAGGGCTGTAGAACTGCAGGTGTTGCTGTGCAGTGTTAGCCCTGACCCCGCTCAGGACCCTCCTGTGGGGACGGGGGCCCCTCACACTCCCACACAAAGCCACGGTCACTGTGTCCAAGCCCAGGACACGCCGGCACTGACCTCCCTCAGGGCTGTGGTCCTGCCCAGCAGCTGGACAGGCGCCGCAGCAGGCGAGCAAGGGGGCCCCAGCCTGGCTTACCTCTGCCCAGAGCCGGGGTGCTGCTGCCACTCGGGGGGCTCTGGGAGGCCACGGCCGCAGCCGGGGGCCGGGGGCTGCCGAAGGTGAAGCTGGGGGAGGCTCGGATCTGGGGGGAGTCCTGCTGGCTGCCCCCGCTCCCGCTGGTGCCGTTGCTGAAGCTCCTGGCACGGGCCAATGTGTTGTCAGAGGCCGAGGTGGGCAGCCCACTGGAGGGGGGAGAGATGGGGGTCAGCCCAGCACGGTGAGGGGTCTCCCTCCCCTCTGCACCCTCCACCCACCATCACAGCCCAGCACCGAGTGCTGAGCAGCTGCAGCACCACCCCTGGCAGAGCCCTGGACTCCTCCTCGGGAGCTGGTGAACAGCTGGGGACAAGGATGTCACCACACCTGTCCCTGGGAGCTGCAGCCCCAGTGCCCTGTGCTGTACATCGCTGTCCCAGCAGCGTTGTCTCAGGGTTCCCTCACCCCCAAATCATGGAATTGCTGTGTTTGGAAAAGGCCTCAGACACCATGTCCAACCATCCCCAGCCCCATAGCCCCAAGTGCCACATCCACATGGCTTTTAAATCCCTCCAGGGATGGGGACTCCACCCCTGCCCTGTGCTGGACAGCCCCTTCCATGAACAAATTGCTCCCAATATCCAACCTGAACTTCCCCTGGCACAACTGTTTCCTCTGCTCCTGTCCCTTGTTCCCTGGGAGCAGACCCAACCCCACCTGCCTCCACCCTGCTGTCAGGGAGCTGTGGAGAGGAACCCTGAGCTTCCTCTTCTTCATGCTGAGCCTCCCAGCTCCCTCAGCCTCTCCCAGCCCAGCCCAGCGCTGGAGGTGACACAGGAGATGACTGGGGCAGGCAAATCCCAACCAGTTCACTCTCTGCCGATGGCTCGGAGCAGAGGGACTGCCAGCTGCAGTTCCCGGAGCTTGGAAAGGCTAGGGCCAGGGCAGGCGACCCTGGCAGGTGACTCACTTGGGGACATTTATCATCTCTAAGTGCCGTTATCCTGCAGCTCCCACGCTCGCCCCAGCCGGCCCTTACGTGGAGCTCCTGGGGGGGGTCCTGGCACCGCCTCTCCTCCGCGGGCCGGCGCCGGTGCCGCGCAGCCCCCGCACGTGCTTCAGCATCCAGGCGCGCAGGTTGCCCAGGCACGTGTGCTCCGACAGCACGATCCGCGGCCAGGGGTTGCAGTCGGCCATGTCCAGGGCCGCCACCGCCACCGCCCGGCCCACCTGCCCGGGACAGGGCAGGGGTGAGGGGGGCACGAGCAGAGGGCGGGGCACAGGGCTGAGCATGAGAGGGCACCAGGAGGAGAAGCATGGGGGGAGAAGGGGGACACAGGAGAGAAGGATACAGTGGGGGGCACTGGGGAGAGGAGCAGTAGTGAGGGGGTCACAGCGAGAGGAAGCCACCAGGAGAAAGGGGGGGCAAGAGGGAGAATGAAGGCACCAGGAAGGGGGGATTCCAGGAAGGGAGAATGCCAGGGAATGGGGGCACCGGGGAGAGGGGCAGCTCCCTAGAGCCTGGGACAGCAAAGCAAGTGAAGGAAAGAAACCCAGCCCCAAAGCCCAGCCCACTGCCCGGCTCTCATCTCCCACACAGGCTCCCCTGGGCCCTGTACCTGCTCAAAGAGCTCCACGGTGTACCGGGAGGGGAAGGCGGGCGGCGGCGGGGGGCTGGCACGCCCGTTGTCGTGGCAGGCCCCCGGGATGCTGTTCACAGAGCGCCCCGTGTTGTAGTTGCACTCCAGGGTGTAGCTGTGGGGCACGAGGGAGCCCCTGTTACCCCACAAACCCACAGCAGGGCTGGGGTTATCCCACATTATTCCCCTGGGAGAGCCACTTCAGCAGATTCAGGGCACCGGAAAGGGGGTCCCATTGTCCCATTTTGCACCAGGAAGGGGGTCCTGCTCCAAAGGACACAGAAGTGCAGGGTAAGTGGCAGGGTTTTAAGGACAGCACCCTCTGACAGCAGGAATGGCCCATTCCCTGTGTGAGGATGCATGAATGTACTAGAGATCAGCATGATAGGAATTTGGGATAGATGTCTGGGGCCCTGAGGGTGGCACCCAAAGTGCCAAGGTCCCTGTGAGGTGACCTCTTGGTCACCTCTGGAAGGTGATGGGGAATGGGGGGAATCCCTGATGGGTAGCAAAAGGGAATTATTTGCTGTCCACACCAACAATCCAGGCAATGGGCAGCTTCAGCCTCCCCCTGACCCTCAAGGTGCCTTGGAGCATGTCCTCCAGGAGGAGGAGGGGTGGAGAAGTGTGGGCTAGGAGCTGCCAGTTGGCATGGCTGCCATCTGTCCCTCTGCCCAGAGACAGCTGCAGGGCCAGCACAGCTGAAAACCTGAGCAGCTCTGTCCCAGTCTGCCTGAGGGACCACACGTGCACTGTGAGCACTCCCAGCACTTTTTAGGATGTCACTGTTGGATCAACTACCTGGGCTGCTCCAGGTCAGTCACAGAGCAAAGTACCCCAGTGACCCAAGCCCAAAGCCCACGTGTGTGTTTGTTCCTGTGGTGCTGGACTGGTGCTGGGCAGGAAGCAGCAGCTGAGCACACAGCAAGTGCTGAGGAAACAGAGAGAACCTCCAGTCTGTTTGCCTCAACCCACGGTATGTTCCCAGCACAGGAATAGGCCAGGAATATCCCATCCCACGTGGGAGAGGTGTGGATCACAGGTATCCCCATCTCACAGAACTACTGATGGGCTGAGGCTGGAATCTCACACACAGCCATGGGGATGCTGTGCCCACCGCAACTCTATTTAATTACAGCTCAATACAGAGAGGAACACCCAGGAAAGGGGAGAATTCCCCTCAGAGAGCTGTGTGAGAGCAAGGAGAAGAGGCCAGAACAGCTGCAGGAGAGATGGGAAGAGGAAGGAGAGGAGCCTGGCTGAACCTGCGTGTTGGGAACACGGCAGCACCCAGGGCACAACCAGGCCCACCCTGGGGCCACATGGGACATGTCTGTCCCATGGAACTGGTTCCCATTTGTCCAAACCCCACCCAGTACAAGCCACGGGATGGCCCCCGTGCTGCCCTACCTGTGGATGATGCCCAGGGCCTTGTAGATGGCCACACGCCCGCTGCCCTCCTTGGACTGCCCATCCCGCTTGTCCCGCGCGTACATGTTCTTCTCCGAGAAGTTACAGCCCAGGAAGTCAAAGTGAGGCGAGTTCAGGGAGATGAGTTTGGGGAACAGCATGTTCTCCACCTGCAGAGTGCAGGGAGCAACAGGGGTGATCCTTGGCTGCTCATCCTGCTCCCAGTGGGACCAGTGCCCAGCACAGGGTTGCACCAGGGCCCACTCTGCCCACAGTTCCAGGGTCTCACAAGCTCCAGCTGTGCCCAGGGCATGCTGCCCACCCCTGCCCAACTCCTGATAGCCAGATGGGCTAGGTTAGGGCCCACCCTGGCTCCCAGGGGCAATCTGAGACCTCCTGCTGCCCTGCTCACCAGGAGGAAGAAGGAAGGAAAAGAGAAGGAAAAGTAACTGTGACAGGGATTCCATGCCCCTCTCCCAGCAGCGGGGACACTGGGGCCCCTGGGTAGCGGGCAGAGCAGCAGGAGTGTCCCTGGATTTTGGCAGCGCCCTCACCTGGTCGTTCTCGTCGCTGAAGCTGTTGCCGTACATGAAGCAGCCGCGCTTGGACGCGTGGCCGTGCAGGTCCACGTAGTAAGCCAGGCCACTGTCCCGGGGTGAAATGCGCTCTGTGGGCTCGGCAGCTTTGGGGACGGGGGCTGGGGGAGGCGCCCACGGCCCCTCCTCACAGTGCTCGGTGCTGTGGCTCGATGGCAGGATCCAGCTGGCTCGCTCTGTGCTGTCCTGGGCCAGGCACGAGTGGGTGCTGGCACACCAAGTGCCAGGGGAGTTGCGGAGGTTGTTGGTTTTGTCCAGCTCTGATAACGTGCCCTCCACGGCTGGGACGGGACAGTTGGGAGATTTTATGCTCAGTGAGCTGGTGCTGAGCGGGGAGACAAACGTCCTCCAGTCCGGAGAGCCTGGCAGGACACGGCTGTGGATGTGGTGGTAGAGCAGGACGGCTTTGGCCCCGTACACCGCGGGGTGCAGCTCGGCGTCGGGGTGCAGGTACTGCCGGTTCAGGTTCACCCCACGCGAGTCGGTGCTGCGGGGAGGGAGCAGAGACGTGAGCACCTTCAGCACAGCTGAGCTCACCTTGGAATGCCGAGGGCTTTGGGCTCTGTCCTGGAGTGCAATGACCAAACCAATGGCCAGAAGCTGGCAGAGCCCTGCACGATCCTCCCCAAGGTGCTCATCTTGGAGCCCCAGGAGAGGCTGAGGGGGCTGGGAAAGGGGCTCAGCCTGGAGAAAAGGAGGCTCAGGGGGGACCTTGTCACTCCCTGCAACTCCCTGACAGGAGGATGGAGCCATGTGGGAGGGCTGGGTTCTGTTCCCAGAGAACAATGGATAGGACCAGAGGGCATGGCCTCGAGTCGAACCAGGGAAGGTTTAGGTTGGATATTGGGAACACTTTCTTCATGGAAAGGACTGTCCAGCCCTGGCACAGCTGCCCAGGGCAGGGGTGGAGTCCCCTTCTCTGGAGGATTTAAAAGCCCTGTGGATGTGGCACTTGGGGACATGGGGCAGGGGTGGCCTGGGCAGTGCTGGGGGATGTTGGGCTCAATGGGCTCACAGGGCTTTTCCAACCCAAGTGAATCCAGGATTCTAGGATTTTTATAAATTTTATCAAAATCATAGAATCAGGATCCTGAGATCCCTTCTTCAGCAAACTCACAAACTTTTCCACATCCACACCTCTAACTGAAGAACACTCATCTTTTGCTCACATCTATCAACCCATATTCAAATAAATGGTTTCTGTTTCTTTTTTTGGGGGAGCAGTTGGACTCAGTGGTCTCAGAGGGCTTTTCCAACCCAACGATTCCATGAAACACAGCCAGGAGAACCTGGGCAGGCCCTGCACTCACCGGTAGTGGCCCCGTGCCACCCCGTCGGGGTTCAGCATGGGGATGAGCTTGAAGACAAACATCCTCCGCAGCATTTGGGCACGGGGATCCTCCTCCCGCAGGATGAAATCCAGGAAGCCATTGAAGACAAAGCTGGAGGGGGTTTCTCCTGGGTGGACTCTGCTGCTGAGGAAAAACACCTGGGGACAAATGGACAGGGTGAGGGAGGTGTCCTGCCTGCTCCAGGATACTGCACAGGGTGTCACAGACTTTGCTCCACAAACTCTGCACAAATGCTCCAGCCCTTGGGGCGTGGTGCCATTCTGGGGGGCTGCAGTGAGGTACCAACACATGGGCCACCACGGGGGCTGCTGGCCCCCCAGCCCAGCCCCAATGCTGGTGTGGTCTCTCACCCTCTTTCCAGTGAAGCAGCGAGGCCGGGGTGTGCTGGTGTCTGGGAAAAGCTTGTCCAGCCGGGGCTCCCGCTTCTCCTGCATGCCATGGCAGGAGGTGATGGTCAGCAGGTCCACACGCAGCTTGTCCAGAGAGTGGCACAGCAGCTCCCGGTGGTAGTAGACTGAGTCGAGGGGGCTGTGGGGTGAGAAGGGATCTCAGCCAGCCCCAGGAGCAAAGGGGGCTCCCAGCTGGGTTGGGAATGCTGCTTGTACTCACAGCCTGAGCTCTGCACCCCGGGAGCTGAGCAGCACCAGCCCCACAAGGACCACCCCCACATCTGGGCTGTTTGCTGCTAGATCCCCTCAGAGCCTGCTGGGAACACGAGCAGCCGTTTCTTCAGGGTAAGGAGGGGGGCCCAGGGCTGGGGTTTGCACTGTCCAACCCCCCCAGCTGTGGGGGATCAGCTTGAGCACAGACAGACCCAGCACAGAAGGTCAGGTCATCCCATCAGGGAGATAATGCATCCCAGCAGGAGGGACAGGGCACTGAGGGATTCATCCCAGCAGGGAGATAACCCATTCTGGCAGGAGGGACTGGGTTCCAGAACAATAAGGGATCCTCTGGAACCCCGTGGGAAGCTCAGGGCGAGCTGCTGCCACTGCTTGTGCAGAGCTAGGGCAGAGAAAAGCATGGGCCAGGGAGCTCTGGGGAGGACACAGAGACCCTCCTGCTGCAGACAGAGCTTCCCCAGGGCAAAAAACCCAAGCAGACACAGACCAGGAAAGGTGTGAGGGCTAGGAAGGCAGGACAAAAGCCAGGAAGGAGGAAGTGGGGGCACACCTGCTGGGGGACATGTGCCTGCAGTCCTGGAAGCGGCCATCCAGCTGTGCCAGCATGTCCTGGCACTCCGTGTAGGAGAAGGGATAACAGAAGGCAAAGTAGGTGGTGGCCCCGCGGTGCTCCAGGAAGCGGTGCACGAAGGACAGCACAAACTGCGTCTCCACCACCTGCCACGGACATGGAGAGGGCTGGGCACGGGCTCAGGGCCACGGCCTAGCACAGCCCCTGCTGCTCTCCTCTGGCCCCCACCAGGCATTGGGGGTGCCCGTGGCCACTGGCCCTTGGCTATCCCCATGGCACAGCAGCTGTTGCTGCTCCTATCCCTCCCTCGGAGATGCCAGGAACAAGCCAGCTGCTCCACCCAGCCAGCAGAAGCTGGGGCTCACCCCAGGACAGGAAGCAAAGGGTGGCTGTGCCCCCAGAGCTGCCGTTCCCCCGAGCACAGGATCCGTGCCTGCGTGCCCCCCACGCACCGCTGGCACGGGGAGCGCTCCAGGCTCCCTCACCTGGAAGCTTGGCCGCTGCCGGATGCGCTCCCAGCGCGGGCGCACGGGCAGGGTGCGCACGAAGGGGGTCATGCCCTGCGCGTACAGCCGGCTCTGCTTGTTCATGTTCAGGATGTGCAGCTTGATCAGCTTCCCCGGGGCCCCCCCCCGCACGCTGAAGTAGAACCAGGACCTGGGGAAGGGTGGAGCGGCGCCGGCTCAGCCCCTCCCGGGAGTCCCCGAGCTCTCCGGTGTCTCTTCCATCCACCCGGCCCCACCNACCCACCACTACCCGGTACCACCCAGCCCCGCCAGAGCCTGTCAGACCCCCCCGGGCAGGGCACAGAATCCCCGGAGTCCCTTCCCAGGGCACCTCTGACACCACCAGCTGCCCCAGCCCCACCGACCCCCATTCCAGCGCCAGCCCCACACCGCACCAGCCACTCCCGGTGCCCCGCCAGAACCTCTCCCGGGGGAATCCATCCAGATCCCAGCCCCTCCGCCCGGTACCAGCCGCCCCTTCCCAGTTCCCCCGCCCGCCGGTACCTGTTGCCGTTCTCATACTCAGTGTGGGCGCAGTCGGGCCGCGTCCACACGTTAAACTCGTAGTCGGCGGCGGGGAGAGCGTTGGCACGGGCGGCGGGGCCGCTCCCTGGCTCTGTAGGTCGCACCTGTTCTACGTGTGCCAGGTTCCCCGAGTCGAAGCGGGAGCTGAAGAGGAGACCCCCGCAGCGGATCTCCATGGCCCGGCAGGGCCGGGACCGGCATCGCCCCGGGGCGGCCGCGGGACGGCCGGTACGGGCCGCCCGGCAACAGTAACGCGCACGGCCATTGGCTGCCACCTCCCAGCAACGAGCCCTCCCATTGGCTGGCGCCTCGGCAACAGCCGCAGCGCTGTGGGGCGGCTGCTCCTCTCGACCACGCCCCCTCCAACTGAGAGCAGACCACGCCCCTCATGGCATTGACCACGCCCCTCGCCGTGTTACGCGCCCGCCGGCGATCCCAGAGGTGTGACCGGACACCGGCGTGTGACCGGACACCGGCGTGTGACGGGGCAGGAGGGTGTGAATGGACACGGATCTGCACGGACACATACATGGAGCACAGGTATGCACAGAGGCACTGACACCTGTATGTGCCCACACTTGGGTGAGCACAGAGGTACACACAGGTGCCCCTTCACACACACACACACACCTGTAAGAACACAGGCACTCCCAACCCCCATACACACCCACACAGGTGACACCCACACTGGCAGGGGTCAAACCTGACACCTCCCCACTCCACACAAACACCCCACACCCAGGGCTGACCCGTGGGGTGGCACCAGCAGCTCCTCGGACTCCTCTAAACTGCCCCAGCCGGAGCATGCAGGGCCCAGCCAAGGCATGGCCCCTCCTGTTGTGGGTGGGAATGGGTGAGGAATGGGGGTGCAGGGGGGTCTGGACAGCCCCCCCCCACCATGCACAGCCATCTTCAAGGAGGAAGAAATATAAAGCATATGGAGCAATTCTAAGGAAAAAATAATAAAATAAATCAGTTCATTCATTGGTGGGAAGGGGTGGGAAGGTGAGGGGCTCCAGGTGTCCTCCCCTGATCCTGTAGGCAGGCAAACCACAAGGGGATGGGGATCACCCACCCAGGGACAGAGGGACAAGGAAAGCCAAAGTGGTCACAGGGTGTGGAAAAACCTGGGTGTGTGTCTCTCCAGCCCCCCAGAAAAATAAACCTCCCCAAAAGCCCGGATTTGACCCCAGGTTGCTGTGGCCATTGTCCCTGACGCCTCTGTCCCACATCCTGCTGCACTCTGAATATCCCTTGGCAGCCAGAACACTGGGACCTCCAGATAGCAGTTCAGTGTCCAGAAATCATGGCCAGGGCCCAGTTTTTGAGGGCCAGGGTTGCGTTTTGCAGGTAAATCCAGGAAGAATAGGTGAAGCTCATCAAGTGGTCCCTCACGCACTCCCACGTCACGTCCCCGCTGGAAAAGCAAGGACAAGGGATTACAGGGGGGAGTCAGAGCCAGAAGGGATGAATGACATGGGGGATACAGGAGACCCCTGGGCAGGGCTATGACAGGCCTGGGGCAGGGTCTGCAGAGGAGGAGTGGGGACAGCCCTGGGTGGCACAGGAGACACACAAGGGAGAGGGGGAGAGAGAGAGACACGAGGGAGAGGGAGAGGGAGAGAGAGAGAGGCACGAGGGAGAGGGAG
>VXBI01005130.1:43954-59493 GCA_013397375.1 Toxostoma redivivum | reverse complement strand
ACCTGTCTCTTAAACCAAGACCCAAGTGTTTGGAGCTTTTGGTCTATACTCGTTCACATTAATAGCATGATTCTGCACAGATCTTGCTGCTGTTCAGGAAGAAGTTCTATATTTTTCAAATATTTAAACCGAGTGTTTTGCCATGCTTCTCTAGGATTTGACTTACTTCAGTAAGGTTAGGAATATAACAATTAAATTTCAGGATCTTGTCTTTTCCAATGGCACAGCTCATAGTGTCATGAAATCCTGTGGGTACAAAAAAGTGAACCTCTCTGTAGCACTGTCTGCACTTACAGGATGTAGGTGATAATCCCCAGGGACCACATGTCCACCTCAGGGCCATAGGCACATCCCCGTAATATCTCAGGTGCTGCAGAGGACAAAACACTTGTCAGTGACACAGAAGTTGAGTGAAGAAGTAACAGTCACAAAATCAATGAAAGTCCATGCACGGTTGTGTCTTTCATAAAAAGTTAGAGCTGCTCATTTAAACCCTTAATTAGGCAAATTATTCCCTTCACTGAATATAAAACAAGAGAAGTCATGCCCAAGCAGAGACAGAATAAAATGAGAAGTGTACTTTGGGTTCAAATTGTTTTTTACGTTTGTGAAAGGAACCTTAGAAAGCTACAGCTGAACTGGAGCTTCCATGGGACCCAGAAAGTGGTGCTTTAACTTCAGTATTTTACTTAGTGTTTTTATAAATACATAATCAAGAAAAGTGGGGCCAATGAAAATCTCCATCCTTTATTGGACACAGAGGCGAACTCTGTAACCAAGGATGAGGAAAAGGCTGAAGTACTTAATGCACTCTTTGCCTCAATCCTCAACAGTCAGGCCTGTTTATCCTCAGGGAACCATTCCCTGAGCTGGCAGACAGGGGCAGAGAGAAGAACAGACCCTGAGCAACCCAGAAGGAAGGAGGGAGTGACCTGCTGATCCACTTAGACACTCACAAGTCCATGGGACCAGGTGGGATTCACCCAATGGTGCTGAGGGAGCTGGTGAAGGAGCTTGCCAAGCTGTTCTGCATCACTGATCATCAATTCTATCTAACTGGGGAGGTCTCACATGATTTGGAGGTTGGCTAATGCATTGTCCATCCACAAGAAGGGCTGGAAAATGGATGCAGGGAAGTACAGGCCTGTGATCCAGACCTTGGTGTCAGGGAAGGTCATGAAGATCATCTTGAATGTGATCACACAGCACAAACAGGAGAGTGCAGGGGATCAGGCACAGCCACCAGGGGTTCAGGAATGGCATGTCCTGCCTGACCAACCTGATCTCCTTTCATGGGCAGGTTATCCACTGGGCGGATTGGGGGAGGGCTATGGATGTTGTCTATGGGAACGCCAGTAAAGCCTTCGGCACTGTCTCCCACAGCCTTTTCTGGGAGAAACTGGCTGCTCATGGCTTGGACAGGTGCTGTGTCACTGGGTGGGAAACTGTCTGGACATCTGGAGCCTGGGAGTGGTGGTGAATGGAATTACATCCAGCTGGTGGCTGGGTACCAGTGGAATGCCTCAGGGCTCAGTGTTGGGACCAGTCCTGTTTTACACCTTTATCATGGCTTGGATGAGGGGATTGAGGGCACCCTCATTCAGCTTGCCAATGGCACCAAGTCAGGTGGGAACTAGGAAAGCTGTAGAGAGGGATATGGACAGGCTGGATCCATGAGACAAGGCCATGAGGTTCAATGAGATTTATTGTCAGTCCTGCCTTGGGCCACAACAATACCTGGCAGTGCTACAGGCTGGGGGTAGAATGGCTGGAAAACTGCTCAGCAGGAAAGGACCTGGGTGTGCTGGTTGACAGTGGCTAAGCACAAGCCAGCAGTGCCCAGGTGGCCAAGAAGGCCAAGGGCATCCTGGCCTGTGGCAGCAATAGTGGGGCAGTGACATCCCCCCTGTGCTGGGCACCGGTGAGGTCACATCTCAAATGTTCTGTCCAGTTTGGGGCCCCTTACAACCAGGAGGACCTTGAGGGGCTGGAGCATGTCCAGAGAAGGGCAACGAAACTGGTGAAGGTATAGAGAATAAATCCTAAGCAGAGCAGCTGAGGGAGGTGTGAGTGTTCAGCCTGGAGAAAAGGAGGCTCAGGCAGTCTCTACAACTACCTGGATGGAGGCTGCAGTGGGTTGAGAGTTGGTTTCCTCTCCCACATAACAATGATAGATCAAGAGAAAATGGCTCAAACTTCACTAGGGAAGGTTCAGGTTGGACATTAGGAAGGACTGTCTCACAGAAAGGGTGGTTAAGCATTGGAACAGGCTGCCCAGGGAGATGGTGTAGTCATCAACCCTGAAGGTGTTCAAGAAACAACTGGACATGGCCCTTAGTACCATGGTTTAGTGAGCATGGTGGTGTTCAGTCAAAGGCTGGACATAACAGTGTTGGAGGTCTTTTCCAGCCTTAATGGTTCTATGAGTCTATTTACTTGGCACTTTATTTAGGCTTTATTTTTTATATTCTGTTTTAGTTGGAAGAAAAGACAGAAAGGCAGTTGATTCTGCTGCAGCTAGGAGCAGACAGAAAGGCCAGGCAGTTTTGGGAGACTCTAGCTCTGCAATAGTAAAGAGGAGTCAATGTCTGCCCAAGCAGCTTGACAGGCACAGCTTGAGGACACTGGTCCCACTGAATCTGTAATACCCATCAAATGACTGCCACATTTCTGGAGCACAGTGGGCTGGCTGTACCTAGAGCATCAATGCAATCTCTTCCCCTTCCCACATTACACTTGCACAGCCATGAACAGAAGGGCTTTTAGTATTTTCTAAGATTTCCAAAAGTTTCCTTGTGGTGAATGGATTTGTCCAACACATTGCTGTGAGTTTAGATGTTGCCTGTTGACTGATCATGAATCACTGCTTTGCACTTGATTTTTTGTGCTATTCTCAGAAATCACTTATGCTCTTCTTGTTAACTTCACTGAAGGCACAACATTACAGCAAACTAAGTTTTCTGTGACCATCTTCTTGCCTTCAGTCCCCTGCATCAATCTGCACATCCCAAGGACTGTAGATTGTCAAGTTTTGATGCCAAAGTATTCAGACTCCAGTACATGTTTCTGTTGCTGCATCCTTTCTGGAGAAGCTGCTGATAGATGGGTGGGCAGGATGTGGGAGCTGGCAGCCCAAAACCATCAATTATTCATAGTTTAATTTGGCATTTAAACAGTATTTCTCCTGGGTTTCTTCCAATTCTGGAAAGTAATGCTTGAATATTTTCTGGGCATCAAGATTTCTGCATGGCCAGGTAACTTGAATTGTAAATCAAGGATTGCTATAGGCACATAACTATAGGCATAAAGCTCTTTCCCTACTCTGCAGAAATACTCAGCCTCAATCCTTCCCACCAAGTCAACATAACTCTGAGGGCTCTTCTACAGGAATAAGCTTTACCCTATTTTTACAGTATACGAAGATGGGCATTAAAAAGGGCTAAGCACTAACTATGGATCTGTGGCATTGGTAGCATAACTGTCACAAGAAAGACAACCGGAAGATTAATAGCTTATATGTGAAATACAGTTTTATGAAACTAACTGGACTGGAATTAGGTGCTGCTCTAAAGCAGAGTGGGCATGTGTGTGTGCTTTGCAGGCAAGGTCATATAAGGTAATGGACAATGACAATGTCACCTGAGTTGCATTATCAGCTGTTCTACGAGGTAACAGAGTGATCTCATGGTCTTCTCCAGTGTCCTCTTTCCTTTGACTCTACAGTTATAAAAGCAAATGTAAGTAACAAAACAACATACCACAGTACCCTGGAGTTCCACAAACTGT
Source organism: Toxostoma redivivum (assembly GCA_013397375.1). Classification (NCBI taxonomy): domain Eukaryota; kingdom Metazoa; phylum Chordata; class Aves; order Passeriformes; family Mimidae; genus Toxostoma; species Toxostoma redivivum. The sequence goes on along the minus strand of VXBI01005130.1, from coordinate 55,707 downwards.
CTTCATGGTCACATGATCTTCCACAATCTTGGAAAGTCCAAAGTCAGCTGTTAAGATGGTTTGGGAATATTAATGTTCTTACTCCCTGTAATAATGTGGGGTTTTATGTTGTATATGCAATTAAATAAACATTTATACATTAAATGAATGGTCCTGACATTTCCATAGGTAAGCATTGATTTAATGAATCTACCCATGCTGCAATCCAGAAACAAATTTTGCTGTACTAATGGGTATTCCTGTCTCTTGCTTGACAGAAATGTAGCTTGTATTTTATTCTGAAAACTTCACAAAGCTGGTACAGTGGGAGGCCTAAGGGCATACAAGTAGAGATCCAGAAATATATTTTAGGTATATATTCAGTTTCCACTCTGTGAGTAATCAAATAAAATTATCAGAACTATTTTGGGTTGCTTTTTTAGTCAAGGGTCAGAGTATGTAGTCTCTGCAAGATGAAATCTCAGCAGTATTTTGATAAAAGCTTCTAGGGGGATAAAGATGGTGACAGAAGTATTGATCATCCTTTCTCCAGTGTTTCCACCCTGAATTACTATTCACAGAGCAAGGGCCTTCGTGACAATACACACGGTACTTGCATGACTCCTCTACAAAAGTCTTCAAAAATTGAAGAGTTCATAACTTCTTTTTATAACCAAGAATAAACTGAGCTTATTCAAATTCCAGTTTAGGCGATGAAAATTAACTTTGCCTTAAAAGCACAAAATAAAAGTACTTGATTTTATTTTGTTAGACTGAATATAAAAAGGAATGTTCTGATTCAAGATCAGAATAAAAATAGGTCACTTGTTCTTAAATGGCTATCCTTTTTGCATTTTTATTTATCTAATTAGAAATATAGCTTACTTTTATAAACACAGCCACTCATTGTAAACTGGATTTCAATTTAAACAAGGCAATGACTTCACCAGGAAGATGAAGAATCATGGCATTTAGGAAATGCTTCAAAAGCCCTACACATTCTGGATGTCAAACCAAAGCCACTGGTGCTGCATTAAATTGTCAAGTTTTGAGTCTTTCCAGAAAAGACAAGAAGTAGGATAAGATAAAACTTAAGATGCCATCACCCTGAGAATCAAGACGTTTCTAGAAATTTATGCCGAATTGCTTGAGACCAGTTCATAGAAATTTGGCTCTAGAAACCCATGATGAACACCAACCAGCCTGATGAACATGAAAAAACTCACTCCTAAGGGAGCACCAGGTGGTATTTTCAGACTCAGAAGAGTTGCACAGATGCTTCTTGTTGCTCAAGCAAAAACAAGACATGTCCAAAATTTTTGGAGGTCATACCCTTTGGAAGTGTCTGCCATCTCCAACAGAACTGGCACAATACATTCCTGATCAGGAGAGCCTCCTTACCCTCTCTGTGGTGCTGACCATGCTTCAGAGTGTTTCCCTGTGCTCTTTGCAAGGAACTCTCCATGTCCCTCAAATCTGCCTTCAAAACAGAAGTCAGCCTTGCTCAGTTTGCTTTCTATCACTTATCTGCACATTTTTATTTTCACACCAATGCATCTTTCCCTCTGCTACTAGTTTAGCAGAAAAAAAAGTGGTACACAGACCTTTCTGCTGTTCTCATGATCCTTCTTGTTCCCAGTGCTTTAAACTCAGCCATGTTCCACACGATTTTGGCTATAAATTCTCTAAGCAAGCATCTAGTTTTGCATTGTTTTTGAAACCATCATGTACAGCTGTGCTGCTGAAGTAGCATACTGCTCATTAAGCACTGGCTTCAAATAGGCTGATTGTGAGATGCATGTACTCCAAATATCAGTTAAAACATATTACTGATGCAAATGCATCAGGGAAGTGCTGCTCACCAATTTTTAATGGTGCATCCGGTGCTGGTGTTGCATAGAGTAAGTTTTCTGGCTTCAAGTCTCGATGCACAATCCCATTTGCATGCAGATACTAAAAAAAAAAAGTCAAAGCACGTAAGTAAGGATGATCAAGCATGAATTGATATATTTCTAATTCTCTATAGCAGCAGATTAATATTTGCTCTGTGTGTGACACAGAGTTACTTCACTAATTTTCAGCAGCTCTTTTCTCTGCAAACATGCTCAGCATAGAATCCTTGGATTCATACTGTAATCTGAATAGGAAAATAAAATTGGGAAGGCAAAGATAACATCATGTTCATTTGAGAATAAAAACATGCCAGAAAGTGTCCTTGAAATTTAATACAGCAGTAGCTCCTAAGAAGCAGTCTAACAGATGATGAGTTGCCAAAGTCTGGCTCAGAGGAAGGTAGTTTCTGCACATTATGACATTCAGAGAGACAGGAAAATGGTCACGTAACTATTAAATCATCAAATAGACATATTTGAGTAGAAAGGATGCAGTAAGCGTCCTGGGCCAACTACAAAATGCTTGGGGTCCCTTGATGCAGATTTCTTACAAGTTTTAAAACCACTCAGTTGCAAAGTCCTAAAAATCCATCTGTCTTGTGAAAGTACATGCAGTACATGCGAATCCACTCACCATTGAATTTCTGCCTTGCAGTAATGGAAGGAAAAATTTCTAGAACATATGGCTGCCATTTATACTGCTATGGACAGGAATGGAAAAATATATAATATACAGTATACTGATAAACAAAAAGAAAGATAGACTAGTGAGAGAAAATCTGTATTTCTTGTTGATAAAATATTCACACAAACCTCTGAAGTCTTAGAAGAGAAATGCTTAAGAGCAGAATCACATTATCTTATTCAAAAGTCTTATTTTAGTAGCATCTCTCTCAGCTGTGTTTTCCCTACCAAAAAACCTCAACCTCTGTGCACATTTACGCTGGTTGAATATTTACCTAGACAATACAGTTATAATGTGCACTTGAGATAGCATCTGAGGTGAATTCTTGACTGTGTATCTCATTGTAATTTTAGTTCCTATAAATTGCCAGTGATTAAATAATATTAAGGAGGAATACATTGCTCTGTCCTTGGGCGTTGTTTTAGTGACACTGTGCTTTTCACATGTGTTTTTCTCACACTGCAATAAGTGTTCTTTATTGACTTTCCCCACAATCCTAAAGTCATAGGATTTGTCATAATATGGCTTTTAGAGGTCATCCAAAGACTTTCATCTTACTTCACAGTGAAATATAAGTGTTTGTTCCAGGTGTTTTCTACAGTGAGATAACTAATCAATTATCCAAGGTAAAAACAGCCAACAACATATGGAAACTGATGGATTGTACACTGCTACATCATTAAATGTAGCCACATCTGCATGACAGCAAACAATCACTTCCATCCTGCATAAAAGTATATCTTCATCATGCCAGAAATAACTGTAGCAAAGATGCTCCCACAGCATAGCAGTGATGTGTTTTGACATGCAGAGGTGATAGTTGAAGTAGACCAAAAGCCATCAGACTGGGGTGGACAGAAAAAGATGTCTGAACTGATCTGTGTTCATGCACTGCAAATCAGTTTAGCTGCCTCAATAGGAGTGAGAAGGATCAGACATTTCATGATCACTCAGTGGAAAACAGACACTTCCAAATCATCTGCACAAAAAATCCTTGACCAAACTTGTGCAGAGGAATGTTCCAGCCATGTTTAGAGTCCTTTAGCAGGTCCTTTTTAACACATGCCCATAACCCTAAAAATATTTTATGCTGTGAGGCTGAAAACATAGAAATTTTCTTCTCTTTCCAGAAACACATTTTTGTGGGAGGGAATTTTGGGAAAAACTTTAGGAGAAGCTGTTTAACTTTTCCTCCTTTTTAAGTCCTAAAATGAGACTAGCTTGTGGGGCTCCTTCTCAGACACAGCAAGAACCATAACTGAGAATATCTACTAACTACACTTGTGCCTCATGAGTGACTGATTTTTAAACCAATTTGTATTGAACTTGGAGTGTGAACTTTTTTTTTGCTAAAAACTCACAAAAACCGAAGTAGGAAAATTTCCTTCCCTCTTCTGTCCAGCCCACCATTTGCATAAAACTCACACATGGGGGTGTCTGACAAATGAAAATTGCCTCAATAACTTAACCCATATCTTTCAAAGATTGTCACTGCAATAATCTGAGCTCTCTCTCTCTCATGTGCCCTCATCAAAATACCTGCACCTACTCCCTCTTCATCACACCTCCCCTTATCTTCTCAGCATCTAATCCAGAATTCCTGCCCAGACATTTTAAATCCTCTGACATCTCTCTGCAGCCCACATAAGTGCAGCCATGGTCACACCCTAAAATCAGTCCTTGACACTCTTTCCTCTCTCATACATTGTTTCTCCTGCCTGACTTCATATTTGGGCTGGAACAAGACGTGCATAGCATGGGATGGCCCTGGGTTTAACAGACCTATTGGCAGCTTGTATCTTTTGTAATATATCAAATTTTTTTGAGTTTTGCCAGTAGGGTCAATAGTTTTGTTGTGAACTAGCAGACAGAAGGGCAACACGGATAAACAAACCCCAAAACCTACCCAACAAAAAAAACCCCAGTGGCTTTATGGATACTGATACCCCATTCTTCATGGAAGTACTAGCTAGGCTCATGGATCCCCAGCCCTCTGAGGGGATAGCTACCTGGCTGGACTTCCATTAAATGTGTCTGCATCCAAACAGCCTTGTTAATAAAGGTCTCTAGCAAATGCAGTGACCTCCTGTCCTCCCGCCTGAGCCGCCTGTCACTCACTGACAGTGTTTCCTGCTCCACAACCCCCTTTCAACACTCATTTTCAGTACTGCTCCCTTACTTAGTTGATACCCTGAGACTGACCTATTTCCAAATTTTCATCAGTCCCAACAGCTCTGCTCCCCATGTAGCATTACAGCTCCTGGTATTGACAGGACTACTACTTGATCTTGTATAAATATGAACAGTATTCTGAGCTAAAATATCTTGGCTTAGAAACAAGTTTAGTTAAATTAGCATGATCCACTTTGTATAATACTTATCTCAATTTATATGTGCTATATTTTGATTGCTCTTGCTTTATTTCTTATATACTGATTTTAATAAAAGTTATGTTCCTTTGCATACCTTCAAAGACTTTCCCAGTTTCTAATACAGAGTTGGGCATTGTGCACTTCCACTGTAAGACAGGTGCTTTACTATTTGTATGCTATGTGTCTTAATCATTAAGTTATGTAATCAAATGAGAGGATCTGGGCCCAGGTAATGCCTACGCATTACTGAATTACATAACTTTTCCCACATAAAAGATATGGATAAAACTTGGAAAATACTTTATTTCTATGGCTGGATGTAGAGTTTGTAAATGCATAGCACTACAGTTTAACACAGCATGCACATTAAAATGTGATCATGATGTGGTACTCTCACTGTAGCTAAAATATTCAGTTTTCATTTTCTTCAGATTTTCAATAGAGAATGCCAGCCAATAAAAAAACCCACAAAGACCTCTCAGGTAATCTGGGAGAAAAGTTTTATAACCAAATTGAGTACACAGTCTTATTACTCTTTGATAAACTTTGAGGTCAGCGTCAGCCTGACTCTAGGTTATGTTGAGTCTGACATACAGGCCCTTCTCTGCTGGACTTACTTAAAATGAAGGCCTTCATCTTGGCCTTTATTCCTGGGGTACACAACAGAAACTCATGACTGAACAATTTCCAAGACTTTAACTATGACTGCAACAGACAGACTTTTGTTCTTTTTTATTTCTTTTTCCTCTAAGCTTTTTTTTCCCAAAAAGCTCTCACTCTGCTGCACAGAAGTTTCTTTTGTTCTTTGTTTTGCTGTTTAATAATTCAGGTACCTATCTAACTTGAAAGATTTTATGACAGAAGGACAAATGCAAACTGCTTAAAATTCTGGCCCTATCTCATAATTTTATTTATGATACCCATTACACAGAACTGTAGAAAAGTAGGGCTGTAATGAACCTGAATCATCCATTCCTCTCTATGCTCCTTGGCAGCATCAATTACACCTACAACAGTTGTTAGTTCAATTTATTCTTGCAGACCTCTGCTATTAGAGACTCTACAATTTCCCCAAGCAATTTATTACAGGGCTGTGCTTTCCTGACTGTTACTTCCCTGCAATTCACCTCGATTTTTGACAAGAGCAGATGAAGCCGATTGCTTTGTTTCCTATATACGGAAGAGGCAGAAAGTAGTTTATCTCCCTTTTTTGCAGGAGCCTTTTGAATACTTGTTACCATGTACACAATCATTCTTCCCTCTAAGACTTTTGTTTAGTCAGTCTTTTCTAGACTTGTGGTCATTCTTGTTTTCTTTTGCAGGAAAGTGTCAACTTGTGCTAATGTGTTGAAAATGCAAAACTGCATTCCAGTAGTTGTGACCCGACAAACTTTACAGAATGTATTAATAAATGTATTTGCCATTTTTTTCCCAACATATACCACTCCTGTCTGCCTTTTGATCCAGTGTAACCTTCAAGTCCTTTTTCTTTTTTTCCCCACTGTCCTCGACTGTACAAAAAGGACATTAAATTTTAACAAAGTTATTTTATTCCTAATCCTAGTCTACAACATACTTGTGGCTTTCTCCAATTTTATGGTGTACAGAATTTTTATAAGCAGATCTTCTATTCCATCATACAAAGCTACCAACAAAAGACATCAAAAAAGGCTTCTACTGAGCCTCCATGCTCTTCAGGTATGCTGATGCACATTGTCTCAGCAGAGACAACCAGTCTCTAACCAGCTTAAAATCACACAACCTTGACAGTATTTTGCTAATTTATTGTAAAACTGTCAGATGAGTAAAGTTCTGAAAGCTTTACTTATGTCAAGTAGGTACAATACCTTCTGCTTCTCCCCCACTAAGGTGTTTGGAAAAAAAGTCAGACTGATTTGGCATGGCTTTATCTGAACAAAGTCCTGCCTTGTTGGTGACCTCCATGCCTTGTTATTCCCTAGGTGCCCCATATTCTTTTCTTCATTATTTACTTGTAATTTCAGGGGGGAATGAAGTTAATTCCTTCCTTTTTCCTCTTGAAGTGAGTACTACATAGTTCTGCTTTGCTGCCCAGCCTCCATCAGAAGTGACTGTTATCTATTAAATCTATTTTAGGCTTAAAAAGCTTGCGCTTTAAAGCAGGTCACTGTGTGCAAACAATTTTAAAAATATCTAAATGATTTGAATACACACTGAAATTAATTTTTAGCAATCTTTTCTTATTCTAGGCTGATCTTTTACAGCTTAGTCACTGCTATTAAATGTGCTAGATATCTGGGTATAGCTGAACATTTAAGGAAACCAGCAGAAAAAAAAGAAGACAGAAACAGTGCTTCATTCTTCTAGACAGACATCTTTCAATAGGTCTCCCTCACCTGTAGCTCTTCTTACAACGATGATTGAGTTTGCTACCTTTCTTGTCTCATGCTAGATGCATTCTCATTTTCTGCCTTGGCCTTCCTGGCTTCAGCCTTTGAGTTCATGGTGTTATTCAAACTCAGGCATGAAGACCCTGATCTGTTCTCTGCTTCTGCAAGTGTTTAATTCCAGGGTGGGCTCTTTCTGAGCAGTGACCTTCATTCAAGGACTGATAATAGCAGATTTCTTCGTGCATTAGCAGTGGGGAAAAGCTTGTTGTCTGTTATGGCTGGTGCAGTGGTTTCATTATAACAATTTCTGTCCAGGATGCTGATAATGTGACAGCCATGATCATGAATACCAGATTCACTCATGCTTTTAAAAGGAAAATTTCCAACCAGTTTCATTACTTGATAGAATATATTTAGGACTTGCATGTTGCAGGACTGTAGGGTTTTGAACCAAAGCCAGCACTGGACATTTCCTGCTATAAATGCAGTCATTACATGCATAAAGAGCTGAAAACAGGGAGTTTTTTTGCTCCATTTTTAGGAATGTCTAGACTTGTAATTAAGCTTTTTCTGTAGCCCTCACAAAAGCTGCACAAAAGAGTGTCATTGCATAATGAAAACTACTGCACAGTAATTTGGTTTGATTACAGCCATATACTGTTTGAATAAGGCATGGTTAATTGATACAGATTTTGAATCAGTTAAGAGGAAATTTAAATAAACTTTTAATAAACCAGAAGGATATTGGGAAAAAAAATCCTGTTTTCTAGTCCTAGAAAGGTGAGTGAGTTCACCTTTTACAAGTAGAATGGGAAAGCCAGTCTCCAAGTGGTGTCTAAAATCATCATCCAGCACAGAACTTACAGAGTACAGAGAAACATTCAAAATGTATCACTGAAAATGTACCTGGAATCCTATATTCCATGTTGGTGTAGACTTTGGAAAACAAGACACATGCAGCTTGGAGGAATCGAGAGATATTTAAAATGTTATACAATCTCATGCATGTATTAACCAATTTGCAATTCACAGGTCCAACAACAGCACAGAAGTTACAGATTGATAAGGGGATATGGTATGTGACCTGGAGCTACTGAAGGCTTATCCTAGGGCAAACCATGCAGTTCTTCTGCATCTCAGTTTTCACAGTTTTGAAACTGTTGAGGCATATAAGCTGAACAGATGTGAGAGTGACAAGTGCAAAGGGAAATGGGGATACATAATAATTTGTTTTTGAAATGGTGCTGTCACCACTGAAATCCATGAAATTCCCCTACTTCAAATTTGTCAGACTTTATTTAAAAATATGTATAGTAATATGACAGCCTGTTCCTGTGCTTCCATTTATCCCTTAGGCAGCACATAACTTTAAATGTAGGACAGTACCTGAAATCCTACATGCTTTGGCTTTGGAAATTGGATAGTTTTATTTGTGCTGATTATGGAAAAGTACATTTATCTGACTCTTGCTTGCATGGTAAAAACATTATTTAGAGTTAATTGTTTTTCTGTACAAAATAGAACACAAGAATGAAAATAATTTTGAATTTTGAATGGAAGTAATTTTGAACAGGGATTGTTTTAAGAGGTCTTGCAGAAGTATATGTTAGAATTCCTGTTTAAAGAGCTTAAAAAGAAAAATTAAAAACCCACCATCAATGGTAATGTCAGAACACAGCGTCACAGGCATCAACAGAAATGAAAGTGTGAGATCAAGTTATATACACATCCTTATCTCCCCTTTGCCACCATTCTTCTGGTAGTCACATTGGTTTTGGGACTGAATGAGCAGGGGATCACTTCATCACCGCAGAAGACAAAACTGATATAAATTTATTTTCTGGATGTATTATTTCAGCAAGTTTTGGAATTCAGTGTCTGGATAACAACAAAACAGAAACTTAGAAAGGCCACAAATATTGAAAGCAACTCCAAACATCTTGCAGAAATCTGGTTCTTTGCACTTGTCTTGCTTTTACTCTGGGAGAGAGGAGTATGACATTAGGTTTGCTACTTGAGAAACAGACTTCCAAACATTTTTATGAAATATCAATTACCCTAGTTAAACTCATTTAACTGAACATTGTGTTAGTGGAACAAAGAATATTTGCCTTTGTAATTAGCGTAAGTATGCACTAACACAACTAATTTGATTTATAAATTCAGATAAGAAATCTGTGTATTATGAAACAGAATTAAGACATGCATCGGCAGAGATTAATAAATCCAAATCTTGGGTTTTTTTGTTTTTTTTTTTCTGACCTATGATATTCAGAGTTATGAGATAGGTCAGTAAGAAGATTTTAAATTAAGCAATTGGGTTATATAAAGTTTCAACTGCATTCCCCACAAGTAATTTTCTTTTACATTTGGAAGCATTTTTATCTTTTTGAACATTCCAGCTTTTAGAAGAGTGAAGCAGCCTTAGGGATGACGACACTACACCATGTGTGGTGACAGCGAATGATGTACAGTAATTTCTGTACAATCTGACATATGTAGGAGACATTAACACACACACCTTCCCACACAATTCCCAAACAAGTAGGCTTTGTGCAGGGAGCTAACTATCTTCAGTGACATGAAATTCTCCTCTTAAACTGTAAGTAGGCCACAGCACCAGAGTAGCTAGAAGAGCTTTGATATGGAGGCTTTTTCTTACCTCCATCCAGAACAGCTATCCACTAGCAGACTATCTGAATTCAGAGAAGAATTAATACACATTTACCATGTTGCTTACACAACCACCCTGCATAATTTTCTTTCTTTGTTGTTTTGGATTTTTACTGTGTTTTGTTTGTTTGTTTGTTTGCTTTTGTTCTGCATGTCTAGGATACAGAAGACAAAGATGATGCATCTTCTCCTGCAATTCCCAGACCTCTCATGCAGGGAAATCTTCCCACTGCAACTCCCACATGGACAGGGCATCTTCCCAGTGCCTGCCCCCTCTCCGGTTGTATATAGAAAAGGTGAAGAATATATTTCGTTTTGGAAAAAACTCAGTCATTTATGGTGAAATTCAAAAGAATCATTGTAATAGATGCAGGGTAATGCCACAAAATTGCAGTGGGCTGAGTTTGCTGAATAGGTATGACTCAGACCTGCTGAGGTGCACAACATTCCTTTGTGAGGAGCAAAAAAAAACTCAGGAGAGCTAAACTCCTCCAAAACCAGAACCCTTCTTAAAGCAAAAGCCAAAACCTAGAAGTGCAGCTCTTCCTTGGTACAAGCACCTATTTCCTCTACAGTTTTGTTCAACTCACAGAAACTCTCTGCTCAACCTACTTCACTTAGCAAAGCTCTTAAAACCTACCCTCCACAGTGCACTGAGGTTTCATGGTTTGTACAGAGGTCAGAAGGCAAAAAACATCGCAATCACATTACATTCTACCACTCACTGTCTTTACCATCTTTTACTTTATTGGCCACAGTCATTAAAAACAAACAAACAAACAAAAAAAACCCAAACAAATTCCTAATAGGCAAGAATTTTTAATTAGCTTCAAGAAATGAAAAACATTTAAATAGCATTAGAGATGTAATTACTTTTAAGACCAACCTACCAAAAGGACAACTGCAAAAGCTTTGTAAATACCCCAATGTGCCTTTGTAAAGTAATGCAACTACTAAAGCAAATTTGAAAGGAAGCAGGGAGGAATTTTATAAAATCAAGTTTCTACCTTTTAGCCAATGGCATAAATCTACAGAAAGGCTTTTATCAATCTGCTAGCCTATGTAGAACATAAAATTCAGCAAGATCACTGCAATTATAGCAAATTTAAAGATTAAATAGATTCTCTATTCTGAGTAGGTTGTTGAAAAGCAAGTACCATTTTTGCAAGCCAGTAATGTCTTGGTTTTGCCATTGGGAAATTGAAAAGATACAAATAAAAACCAATCTAGAATAGACTGAAAACTGTTGTCAATGATATTTGGTGCTAGCTCAGGTCCCAGTAACCTTCATAATCAGAGAGACATTTAGCTAATGGAAAACTATTTCTGGCAGCATTAGGTTTCACTGACTACAGAGATTCACTAGCCACATGGGAGTTGGGTTTTCTTTCCTTTTATTTCCTTATTACTTGTGGATTCTTTTCCCATGGAGTTGCTAAGAGGCACTGATGGCTGGGTGCTTGAGACAGGGGGAAGGGAAATTCCTGATTTGGGAGTTTCTCTCAGAGGGATACAGACACCTTGAGGTTAGAAGCAGGTAAAGGATGGGGCTGGGGCGGTTGTGGATCTTTTTTGCTCTCACTCTTTGGCATCGGAGAAGGACGGCCAGGCTGTCGCTTACTGCAGGGAGAATTCACCAGCACCTGAAGGACCTATCACCATCTACTCGTGTGCCCAGGAATCCCAGGCTTTGCCTCTCCCTGTCCTGCTCGGAGCCGGGCCCTGCTGGCCCAACACTGCTGTTTGTTTGCTATTGCTCTGGGTTTCTCCATGCGGTACCCGC
>VXBI01005130.1:21023-36697 GCA_013397375.1 Toxostoma redivivum | reverse complement strand
AAATGAGAAAAAGACTCCTCACTGTGAAAGTCGCAAGTATTCAGGGCAATCTTCCAGAAGGAGTGTGTGTAGATCAAACCATGAACTGCTTCTAAGGTGATGCTCAGCACAGCTATAAAGAAGACTACATGCTATGGTATTTTTTTTTCTTTCCTGTTTATTCTAAAAGGTTCTGGGTTTGCATGACAAAGTTTTAGAAGTAAGGGGTCTATAAGGGTGGCTTCTGTGAGAAGCTGCCAAAAGCTTCCTCCCTGTCCAGTGGAGCCAATTCCAGCTGGCTCCAAGACATACCCAAGGCTGACCAGCAGCAACAAAGGCAGCAACTCTGGGATAAGGTATTTAAGAAGGGGAAAATTTTCCCTCACCACAGCAACAGCAATTCAAGGAGAGAAGTGAGAATATTTTCCTGTTATCACACTGATTTAATTGATAATAAATTAAATTAATTTCCTGAAGTTGAGTCTCCTTTGCCTGTGATGAGAGTTGCTGAATGATCTCTTCCTGCTCTTATGTTGACTCATGAGCTTTTTGTTGTTTTTTCCTCCCCTGGCCATCTGAGGAATGGAGGGATAGAGCAGCTTAGATGGGCATCTGTCATCCAGTCAGGCACAAGCCCCACATACAGCTGTCGGAATGGTTTTCAGTTGCAGTTTTTGGTGGCTTCTGTGTGTTGTGCTTATTAGCAGAAATAGGATTTGTTGCAATAAGAAGTCTGACTCCATGCAACAAATCCTGTTTCTTGGATAAGAGCTGGCTGCAAGCACTGGATCAGTTGGGCTAGAAGAGGACGCAGGCTGAAAGTAAGAAGGCCAAAAGGGAAATAATGAGCCAGGAGTACATTATTTCATTGATGAACTGGAAATGACAACTACATCCTTAAGTATTGATCTCAACTCAGTGCTTGCCAGGGTGAGCATCACACTGAGAATGATCTCTGCTCAGCCAAAGCCCCAGTACACAAAACACTGCAAACAAGTAAGAAGAGATGACTTTTCTGCCTGCTCAGGAATGCACTGAAAGAAGTTCAGATGAGGAATGTCTTCTGTCAGGTAAGAACAACTGAAGCTGCTAACATGTCAGAAGGGAACCATTTAATGGTCTGCTTAGCTCCAGCCCAGGGGAATGTGGTGCAGGGAGACTTTGTATCTCTGAAATAGTGATGGAAGGGACAGGTACTGCTGAAAATTACATCTTTCAATCTGTGAGGCTCAGATAAAATTGGCAAACATATGTTTCACTGACACTTTTGCCAAACACCAAAGATAGACTGCAGACTACGAGGCTGAGTTTTTACACAGTCTTGTCTATGATGAGGTCTCCTGTTTATGTGCATTCTTTTGCTTAGGTTATTAATGTTTACTTATGTTGGTTTTTGGATAATTATCATCTTTCAACTTAGCCCACATAATCCTGCTAATAGAGTGCCTATAACCCATCTTTGCTTCTGTTGTTGCTCTTTCTTTTTCATTTTTTAAAACTAGTTTCAAATTATTTCTTCTATTTCAAACTATTTCTTCTCTCTCCAGTTCTTCATTCCACAGGGCTAAATAGTCAAACTACTGGTATCTTCTTGCTCATTTGAAGGTCTGTCCCACTTCTCTATTATCACATGCTTTGTTTTAGCCTTTCCACCTCCTTCTGCTTAGGTCTCTCACACCTCCTTGCACTGCTTCTCTCACCCAGATACTTCAAGATCTTTGTTAAGCCTATGTCCACATTTATGCCTCTTCCAGCATCCTGGCAGTATGTCCTCTAGTACACACAGCTCTGGTGTTTTTTCCTCACACAGCAAATATAACCAGTGTCATAAGACCACTCTAGAGATGAACCGCATTTGGTGTTGGCAGGTCCACAGGAATCTGTAATATACCGATTTCCCTCAGGGGTAGTAATCATTCTTGCTGCTGGACACCTATACAGTTGTTGAGCTCACAGGTGGGGAGTTATAATATGGAAATGCAAGAAGAAGAGAGATGCACAAGATGTGCTATAAGTATATCCCAGATGCATGGGTTGAACTCCTGGAGTGATGTCATTTTTGCAACAGATACATGCAAACCTTGGATGCAGCAGGAGAGATATTGTCGTGGAGAGAGAGTTGCTGCTGCACAAGACTGTGATTTAGACCAGATGCCAAAACAGGCTGATGATGCTGCCATATGCTGTAACATTTAACTTATAGAGTGAGACTTTTCTGGACTGGAAAATTAACAGGGAATTTTGGAGAGCATGAAAACTCTCATTTTGCAAAGGAAGATTAATAAGTGAGATACAATATTTTATACATATAAGGTGATACATGTGAAGATAAGTTCTATCTGAGTGATCAGGAGCATTTGTTTAATTTTGAATTATTTTATCTTGAGCATAGGTGCCTGAAATATGATACTGGAGTTTTCCCAGAAGAGGCTGCAATCAGATTCTGACCTCCCAATAAGCAATCTATTAAGCTTGAAGTCCATGTTCTTATGAGCAGAGATTAAACATACAAGCTTATTTGGCTTAACAGTTGTCGTACGCTGTGACAGGAAAGAAGTGCTGTTTGTCAAGACAAGAATGGACAAGATGGAAAGAGGAAAGACAACCCACAGCTGTTACTTAATCACTGAGATCAAAGGAGGTTTCCAACAGGAATGCAGTAGCAAAAAGCTGACTGGTCTCATGATTACAGCTCTGTGAGAAGATATATCTACAGTGGCAACACCAAAAAACCTAGAACTTATGGAGACATGGAAACAAAAGGTTGAATTTCAGAATTGAGAACTCTTCCAAGGGTCCAAAAGTAAGCGCTCTTGTGAAGTCAGGGATGGTTTTTCCAAACTATGGAGTCAACAAGACCAAATTTAATGGCTTTGTTTACTCCACTGGCTTCAGCGCAGCTTTGGTGTTCGCCATGGATGGAGGATTTAATCACAGTAAAATCTGTGCTTTTATGTAATATATATCTGTTTTTCAGTATAGGATGCATTTTTTCCCCTGCTAAGGCACTGAACAAAAGACTTAGGCCTTCAGCTACTGCAGTCATAATTCAGCTGTTTTGAACTTGCAAAGATGACAGTAACTGTGTTTAGGCAAATATTATTATAAAAAGTCACAACAGTTTCATACTAACCATTGCTATTTCCAAATGAGGAAACAGAAACTCTCAAGCACACTGTAAAACATATGATTTAGCAGGAATAGATCAAAAATATTATGAAAACTTATGAATATGCCAACATTTTCCACCATTAAAACGAATTTACTGCACTTACCTCTTTGACAAACCTACTTATCATAACTGTCACTGTGCTTAAGCTATCTCATCAGGTTTTGGAAGATTTTATCACAGAAGTTTAACAGTATGCATGTGAATTATGAAAAAAAGCTGGTATTTTCCACACACAAAAAAATTACCACAGAGCCTACTGAGAGCAAGCAACATTAAGTTACAGACATTACATGGATGACTGTATTCATATAAATGTACACTAGCAGATCATACAAGAACTGAACCAAACCAGACATATTTTCTTTGGAAGAAAGCAAGTGCAAGTTTAACCTGCAACACTCTGGTGCAAAATTAAGAATGTGCATTTCAGTAACATCATTTCCATATAGGGCTGTGCATCTGTACCCGGTGCTGCACATCAATCCCTACTAAACTTGAGGGACAACATCCTTAGCTAGGATTTTAAGGCCCAGTTTGGTGAACTGTGACCATCTTGGAAGGAGGCAGAAGTCAGCTGGCTGCCCACGACATGGCTGGGGCAGGCAGAGTTATGAAAGCAAAGGGAAAGAAAGGTCATGCAACAATATATAGTGTGACTGCCAGGCAAGTATTGTATTATAGCTGCTTTCTGCTGGAATGTCTTTTATTTAAAAAAAAAACACTCAGAAAAACAGAAGTAAAATTATTTCAGCTGAGGCTTTATTTGCTTTTTTTTTGCTGGTGAAAGGGCATATAAATTTGTATTTCCCTATTCAGAGCCTATTTCTTCCCTTTGTCTAGCCTGCATGAAATCAAGAAGGGGTAATTCTGGAGGTATGATTACTCACTGTGAACTAAACATGAAAAAATCAGTTAATAAAATCTCTAGAAAAAGTATGGATTTTTTTTTTAAGGAAAATATTTGCCAAAACCAAATTTTAAAATTCAGGACAGGACCTGACCTGAAATCAATAGTGTAAAGGGCTTCAGTCTTTGGGGCACTTCTACCTGCTTCAGCCAAAGCCTAGCAGTGCATGACACCTGAGGCTACATACCACATACATACATACCACATCTTAGAGACTGAATATACTTCTCTGTAGTGAGCATGTAAATATGTGAATCTGTGATATCTCAGTCTTTTCCCTAATACAAGGCACTTATTTTTAAGAGAAATGCCAAAAATTCTGTACCCGAAAACACTAAAAAGAAACCCCAAATACTAAAAAGAGGCTTTCATTTTGGCAACCAAGAAACTGTATTTTTGTAAATGGTTGAAGGCCACTATTTATTTTTTTGCAGCCATATCTGAAGACATCATTTCCTTTGCTTTAAGAACTCCTTCTCAAGGCAAATCCTGGATAAAAAGCTGCTGTTGCAATAGTGGCTGAAGGCAGAAATACGTAGGTTTCCCTTCTTTTCTATCAATTAACAAGGCACAGCTGAGGCTCCAAGCAACCCTCCCTGACACAAGCTAGGCAGCAGGCACTGCTGCTGTTTCCAGTGCCTGGACTCTCCTTCTGGAGAGGGCTAAGACCCTGAAGAGGGCAGTGGGATGCTGTAGAGCATCTGCTTAGTGACACCTCATTTTTGCAACAAGGGTGTGCAAACCCTTTTTGTAGAGTGGTGTATTTTCCAGCCTCAGAGAGTATAACCCAGCATAGCATCAGCATTTTTTACCCGGATTTGATGCTGGGTTTATTCCAGTGTGTCCATGTTACATCTCACAGCATACTCTTTTTTCTAACAGTCTATTCCTCTTTATGTTGAAATCAGGTAAGGAAGCTAAATAAAAGCAAAACAAGGTTTTAAATATTTATTTCTAAAATTCTATTGTGGCTGGCTGCACTTATTTTGCATGCAGAATTCTTTGGTCTGATCAGACTTGTTTGAAATACAAACCACAGCTATACCACTAAATCACATTAAAGAGTTCTCTAAGTTAATTAAAACCTAAGTTCTTTATTTTCAAAGTGTTGATTCCTCAAGAACAGAACAAGCCCACTAGTATTATCAACAATATCTGCAGATAAATTCATCTCCCTGTTAAACTGAATATACTACCGATTAGAATGAGCACTCAACTATTGTTTGCTAGCCATCTTTCCTTAGACAATCCCCCAAAATTAACACAAAATGTAAGGAAACACAGCAGAGGAAGATTTATGACAGATCACAAGGATGAATGTCCATGCCAAGTCCAAAGTGACTTTCCAAATGGTTGAAATACAATGATGCTTCTGAATGGAAATGCAATGGCACTCAGAATTTAATTTCTGCCTAAGTGCAATGCCTATCATATATACTACTTTGTTTAAAGAAACAGACTTTAAAAAACTTCTGTGTCTTGAACTGGATACTTAAATGATTCTTGGTAGTGAAGCAAATTCAAAGCAAATATCACCAGGGCTAGAAGTCGACCAGGGACTGAACCTCCTGAAACTGAATAAAATCCATGCAAATCTGAAAACAAAGGAAAGCTCTAATCTCTCACTTTACAAAATGTAAACTTCCCCCGAAGTTAGAAAGGATGTAAATTATATTGTCCTGGCACAGATATTAAGAAAAGAGGATTTTAGAACTATCTCACCACATTCTCTGACATTCTCTGGTCACTATACATTAGTAAATCATTAATAAGCAGAATCAGCTGTTCATTCCGGTAAGGTCACATATGTCATGACATTACAGAAACAGCAGTCCTTTAATCTAATTATCATGAAATGTTATGTACAATAACCTCCATTGCCAAATATTGCACAAATCTTACTCGAATATTTCATTCTTTTGTATTTGAAAGAAATTTCACACATTTAGGTTTGAAATTCAGACTAAATCAAAACCGATAGCAGATAAAGAAACTACAGCATGCAGGTGCTGCAGCTTATTCTCAAATCTCATGTGATTAGCTCCTGTGCAAATTTAAATAACCTTAGGGAGCTATACCTGCATTGGAAGGGAAGGACAACAGGCATAAAGCTACATTCAGTTTTGTTTCAGCAGAAAACTTTGCATTCAGGGAGGGGCTCAGAGCTGGATTCTTGACCTCCCAACCTCAGACATGCTTCTTTGCAACTCTCTACTGCTATGCTGGGCACTGTGAGGAAGGGACCAGACATTTAAGAACTGGAAAGGATTTATGGCCTTCATTATTTTGCATTTATTGATCAACCAAAAAGCATGAATGCAGCTATCATTAGACAGGATTGCAAGAGGAACAACACAGAAGGTCCCAGTGATCTCTGACACCCCCCAAAAGAGTAGTGAAGGATTCTATCTCCCTGTCCCTCCAGAAGAAAACCTCCTTCCCCACGTGCAACTTAGAGCTCAGAATACAAAATAAAAACTACTTTTTCTAATCCGAAGAACTGTGGACTCCCCCTGAGCGCTGTAATGGTAGCAAATCAAGATCATGCTGCAGCAGCAGAACAAGAAACAGAGCCAAGAAGGCCAGTGATGAACATGGCCGCAGCCCTGCTGGAAGAGGCACATGTCCTGCTGGGTACACAATACTGTCCATTCAACATTTTTGATCAGTAGGCACTTGTGGGGTCTTAAGGGTCTCATGTTTGAAGGGCTGCCAGGCTCTTTTCATCACTTCTGGCTGCAGATGAGAATTTCTTTAGGGGCTGTCAGAGGTAGTTTTAGCTGGTCTTTAAGGAAGGGCTATGATGAAGGACTTTGTTCTTGTGGTAACTGGTGGGAGGTCCGACACAGAAGCCTAATGACCAACATTATTTTTCTGGTGTAATTCCTTCTTCTATGTCCAAAGTTGCATGGAAGGATTTCAGCCAAAGGCCCTTGCCAAGTTTAGAACACACTGGACATAGCTCTGAAACAAAACTCAGCTCTCCAAGGCAGGTTGTTAGTGTTTGAAAGCAATAGCCCAGTGAATTACTTCTTTTCTTTTGCTTAGCTGTGTCTTACCATATTAAATATTTTAATTTTCTTTGCCTAGACCACAGACATCAGCTCTGTGATTTTAAGCATATCAATCAAATTGAAAACTGACAGAAAGCTATGAACTGGTCTAGGACTTTTCATCATTTAGATACATTGGTCTGTATTTCATGCAGAAAGCAAACAATTCTGAGAAACAATAAAGAGAAAAGGTCACGGAAAATAAAGTCCAGGAAGAACCGTAAGTAAAATAGTAATATAGTAAGGGATGAGTAATTTAGTCTGAAGAGCCACATGCCCATTCTGTATCACATCATATTGAGTACATCAAAGCTGAAGAGTGAAAGCATTTCATGAACCTTTGCTTTCAACACATTAAAGGCTTTCTGGGGAAGACAGCGTCATCTGAGTTACAGATCTAAATCCAGCCACCTCTGGAGTTTGTTTTTTGGGGAATCTGGCACAAGCTGGAGCATGGGGAGCTGTGCAGCCCAGGGCTATGTCTTGCATATCTATCTGGTAGTGAGGACATGGGAGTAGAGGCCACACTGCCAGTACCAGGCTGCTGCCCATCACCTCCAAAACCTGAGGTGTGACATAAGCCACAGAGCACAGGTGCACCATGGAACTGTCCCAATGTGTGATCCTGAGCTCTGATTACTGGGTTACCTGCAACAGACCTCCAAAAGATCTGAAAAATAGACATGCTTTGCTGGTTATTTCAATTTCTATTTACCAACCAGTTTTCTTGCAGCAATGTTAGCCCAACTATATCATTCTTCTGCTTATCTCATCCAATAGTTTGGAAAGTAACCTTATTATGTTATTTAAACAATTATTTCTTTATTATCACTCAGATGCAACTATAAAAATCTTTTGTGCATTCCTGAAACACATGCTCAAAGATCTGCTCAGATGTAACTGCTTTAGTCTCCTGCTTCCTTAGGATTAGCAGAGATGGGGAAAATACAAGCCTGGAAAGGAAAAAGGTCTGTACCTGACTAAATAGGGGATTCTTTGCAGACCCCTACTCTGAAATTAAGATTAGGAAAGTGGCAGCTGGAACACCTCCATTGAGGTGTCAGACTCGTGACAACCCATCGCAGGAGCCATCCTACTGTCTCATATGGAAACAATTGCAAAAACATATAGGGCTGGAAATGGTTATTTTATATTCAAGTGACATACTGGATGTTATCCTTGCTGCAGATTTCTGCGACCACACAGGTATTTAAAAGCAAAGTATCAGATTTTGTCTTTGAGTTGGTTTCTCTACATTACCAGATTTTTCTTCACACTATCTGATTAGAGAATTCAAAGCTTTCTAGAGATTGAAGCTTTTAATTTTATTTGTGGATTTATTAATTCAATTTTTGACAGGTTTGCTCATAACTGTCGGAACTCAGGACATCCCTTTGGGAGTCCAGAGTTGCCGGGACCCTTGTCAGGGGGCTCTGAGACCCTGGAATGATGCCCAAAACATCTGTGGGCTTGATTATAGCCCTTGGAAAAATTACCAGCTTTATATGAGAACCTGAAAGTCACAGAAGTTTAAGTAGTGTTATCACAAAGTGGAATATATATTATAGGATTTTTAGGAATGGGAATTTTAGAACACAAGATGGAGGAAAAAGCACGTGTTTGGTCCTTCTTTGTTCTTCTTCTTCATCTCCATCTTCTTCTGTTTAATTGGCACTTTTGGATTGGTTTAGAGTAGAATTTCACTGTCTAACATAGTAATTGGGAAATAATTGTAAACATCATGTATGTAGTTTTTAGTATAAAAAGATAACACTGCCCTGAAGGGGCAGAGAGTGTGCCATGGCTGCCCTGCTGAGCAGACCTCGGCTGGCAGAGAGAAAATATTATAGGTAAGAAAATAATAAGCAATCCTTGAGACCGAAACTGAAGAGCTCTCATTTATTCCTCGGGCACACGAACTGCCAGACAAGAACTTTTACACATCTCGGAGAAAAAAGCCAAGACAGAATCCGAGAATAACATTCAAAATTATTGCAAGGACTTATGCTTTCACAGAAAACCATATGAATCCTTAAAACAGTGGGATAACCTCTGATTTGTTAAGAGTATTTTGTCTGAAACTCTGTCGTTCAGACAGTAGGCATGTGAACAGCAGAATACTTAATTTCCAAAATAAATATAGAGTATAGATTATAGGGTATAGAGTAAATGGCACTACCCTACTGCACCATTTGGAAGATGAGAGTTGTGGAAAGCACCCAGCACGAAGGGAAACCACCCCTCCATCAGTTTCTGCACAGGAAGAAAAGATGCTGGCAGATGCTGGCATATACATCCTGTACCAGCATCTGCAGGGCAGGAGCAGGGCAGGAACCCCCCTCAGCTCCTGCACATGGTGGTGGTGGTACCCCTGTAAACCTGAAGAAGAAGCATCCACCGAGAGGTGGAAGACCCTCTCTGAGGAGAAGGTGTCTGCACCAAGTAATTCTCAGTCCTCACTAGGGAGGGAGCTGTGGTACCTGTGGTGTCTTACTTGCTTGTTGATCCTCCCTACTTTGGATTTCCAATGAAAAACAAAATCAGAGAGGGTCTCAGAAGCAAAAACTAGGATTGAGATGAATAAAATATAGGATGTAAACTCTGATTGCACAGATGTCCTCTTCAGGACATCTGCTATATTATTTTTGTCTACTACCCTCTCCTTCTTTTGGAAGAAGATGTCAGCCTGCTGCCTCCAACTAATAATTTTTCAGACTATTGAATAATTTAAAATAAATTTTACAAGAAACTAACACATTACCAACCATCTCTCTCACTAGGTAGAAAAAATTAAGCAGCTCGCAGAAGAGATCTTTTTAGTCCCATGATCAAGGAAATGCAACAAAATGCTGCTCACTCCGTGTACATCTGAATGCTCATGTAGGTCAGACTAAAGACACTTTAATGAAGCATCATCTCAGATTTCAGGAAGAAAGAACTCTTATTTATGAGAGACATAGAGCTGTCAAATTTCTCTTTCCTGAACTTGTTCAATTATTCATCCTTCCAGACAGCCATAAGTGCAAAATTATTCCAGGGTGGTTGCATCTGCACAGAAAACCATGTTGAATTCTTTGTTGGCAACAATGTTCCATACCACATAATATCGAATCTTTATGGAATTTTAGATTAAATCTTGATTTTTAAACGAAGGACATACTTTTAATAGATTTTATTGCATGCCTTTTCAAGTTCCTTAGAAAAAAAATCCATCATTGTGTCACACAGAAAGATATAAGAACCCCAGTGAAGCAGGCACAGTCAGATGCAAGGAAAAGGACCAATTTGCAGCCCTGATAATTTATTATACTTAAGTCTACAGTTGTTAGATTTTGCTCACAAAAATATAATTCATAATTACCATATTTTATTGCAATAATTTATTGCAATAAATGATTATTGTTGATAATAATTACAACATATGATATTATTTTATAGACAGGAAACCACAATGGTAAAACAAAGTAACTTTAAAACACAAGAAATAAAAGATTCGTATGTTTACTTCCTTACACACAGCATGCTGAATTTCTGCTATTGCTGATCATCAGATGGACTCAGCTGAGCAGCATATTTGGAGAAGCACATTTCAATAATGAAATATACTGTTTGTTAACACTCCAGCTGCTGCCCATCTTTACTGTTGCAGAAGAACTTGTGTCAGAAAATACAACAAAATCCTCACATTCAGCACTGTTCACCTAACAGTCAAAGTTGACAATGTCCAGAAATCAAACTAGCACTGACTGTGTGCTTCATTCAGGCATAATCTAACATAGCTCCTGAAAAAAGCCCTGATCACCTAGTACCTGAACCAAGGAGACACCCTGTTTCTCATAAATACCTGATCTCATTACTTCTAGCTCATGAAGTAAAATCATGCATGTCAAATCTAATGAAGTGGTAAGTGTGGGGTGGTGCTGATTGCTGAAAACATTGGCTTCAATACTCACATCTGCTAGGGTTTGGATCTTCCAACATAGAAGTCTGTGCAAAGCTCAACTGAAAAGAAGGAGTGTGTGAAATTTAAAGTCTAGAAACTCCCTGGATTTGTTGATAGGAACAATAAAAGTGGAGGCAAAAGGCTTCAGAAAGCATTCCTCACACGCCAGCAAACAAGTGTGATATCACATAAACCAGTCACTCAAAGACATAAATAGTTAATGAAAAAGTTAATGAAATAATTAATGAAAAAGGAGAAAACCAGATTCATCACAAATCCCAAAATATCCACAGTCGCTAACATTTCAGGGGATTAGTTAGGGATCTTGAGAGACTTGAGAAATCTTGATTCACTCATGCTATCAGGGCCACAGAAATGGAGCCACCAAACTGAAACAATAACTGGTAAGTTTTTTCGTAGCCTATTTAAGAGGGATCAGTCAGTCTTATTTTATGACAACTCCTTGGCATGTCAGGAGTCTCCCCCAAAAAGGGCAGAAATTGTCATCATTTTTTCAAATCACAGGCATGGGACTTCTGGTAAGTTTCCATACAACAATGAAAAAAATGTGATTTTGCAAACAGTTGTTCTGCTGTGAAATTGCCAACTTAGTCAGTCTAATACTATGAAATCCAAGGCGTAAAATTGCATAAGGCCATAATAATACCACTAAGTAGTTTTTTGGCAATTGTCTTTCTTTCACAGGTTCCCTTGTAATTTACTCCTGAAATCAACCTCTCTTTATTCTTTACCACCATTACTGATGCATGAACAGCAAGAAACAAGGAGACAAGCCTGTCCTTGCTTAGTCCTAGAGGCAAAGTTGGCATAGGAAACAGAAAAACACAGTCCTGGAGGTCTGGATAAAAGGGTTTTCTTAGGCTTCAGTAGATCTTTTTGGGAATAAAGCAGTGACTTCTACAAAGGTGTTTCTATTCTAAAGTTACATTTAACCAGATGCCTTTCAGTCCTTAGTGAAATATGCACTGTGTGTCCACCCTGCTATCACTTTATCGAGGCTGCACAGTTTGCAGGAAGGAGAGCAGTTACGTGGTAGCACTCCTGCAGTGTCAGTGAACAATTCTCCTCTATCTTTCCATGCACAGCTGGGTGGTTTCCTACTTTGGTATTTCCTCTCAGGCAATTCCTGATACCTCCTCAGTCTTCATCAGTTCTTCTTGACTCTTTCTGTTGTAACCAGCTGCCAATCTTTTACCGTTTCTACACAGTATGTGAAGATCTCAGGATACTTTAGAAGCTTCTCCAACTCAGAAGCCTTTGGAGCCCTGACAAGCTCATGTAGCAACATGTACTTTTTGGAGATGGAGAGCGTACAGTGTGTCTCATAGGAACAGGTACTTAAGTGCCCTATCCCTGCATTAAAATTTGCAAAATACATGCAAGAAAAATTATTTAATAAAAGGAGTATTGGCAGTTTAAGGTCTGAGATAAATGCAGTCTTTTTCCTCTGTTTATGCTTATTAATTGCTAACGTTGTGCTGGCTAACATACAGAAGAGCAGTGTGTGGTTGGCTAAAGACAAGACTCAGACACTCACAGAGCTGGTTTCTTATGCTACTTCCCCTTGAAAGGAGATGGACAGGCCATCACCATACAATGCCTCAAGAATCAGTGAATCAGGCAGACAGACCCAGCCTTTGGACTGGGTGGTCAGCCCTCTCTTTACACAATATTTTCAACACCATCTTACAAATGAAGGTGCAGGAAAATTACCCATGTCCCTAAGATGAATTGGGAAAAGTTCAAATCCTTTGAGTCCCCAGTCACTTCTCAGACAGCAATTCTAATTTCCCTCCAACTGTCAGTCTCTTGGACTAAGTATCAGCTACTGACTCAAACACAGCATCATTTGGCATTGTATTTGTTGTGTGCTGAGAGTTAAAACAAGTGCTAATTAGTCACTTTCACTGTTACTTTCAAATATTTTCCAAAATTCATACTGAAGTTNCGATTTTAGAAACATTTTAACCCTATGCTATCAATATGTTTTCAAAACAAGAGAAGGACAGCTTACTTACATGAGAGCATAATATAAAACAGTAACAATTTGGCAAATATGACCCTGACTTTTTGCTGTACTGGACATTAGCAATAATACAGTAAATCTGCTTGGTTCATTTCCTCTATTAGTGATAATATCAAATACAATACCCTCATTTTCTCATTGCTGATGGCAGCATTGCTAGGGTTTTTTGACTGTAACTCTTCTTCAATATATGTGCTGCAGGAGAAACCTTGTACTTAGGTGAAAACAGATATCAAAAATTTTTTTTTTTTTAAATAATTCTGAATCAAGGTACGGAAACCAGGTTAGTGTGATAATAAGTCCCAATCTGTTACCCTCTCCAAAATTTAAGTGGAGCGGAAAAAAATAATTTAAAATCTGTTTTCAACAAACATGAAAAGCAATCTAATATAAGCTTGCAAAATAATGAACCTACTCATTAAGAATGCCTTCACCTTATAAGAAGATTATCCTGTGTATGGAACCATTACTGAACATTGCTTCAGAGACAGCACATTTGAAACACAAATGCAATTCTCTCCCAGGCCGGGGCAGCACTTAAATCAGTTTCTTACATAACTGGACAGTTTAACTACTTGCTTATTTGTTCTTAAAAGCAGTGTCACAGAACAGTTTCCCAGGGCACTGATGAAGCCCCTGTTAAAATGTTGTCACTAAATGGAAGAAAAGGCCAAGACAATTTCCCAGCTTCCACAGAGTGATCTCTCTACATGATGTGTTAAACCACCCCTCTCCAAAAGGATTCACCTTCAAGCCTCACAAATCTTGAAGAAAGAAACATTTCATGCCAAGACTCGACCAAATAGGAATTATTTAATAAAAACACAACAACAATGCCAGAGGATGAACAGATGCTGTTATTTCTTACTACAAGTCATTAAATTGTATGCCATGCCTATGGCAATACTTCCAGTTCAGGGACGAATGGATGTAATTGACCTGCAAAACATACGCTAATACCCATCCAACCATCAGTCCTTGCCTGCCTTCACTCTATTATAAGATACAATACAAGTAAACAATAGATTCTCCCTTTATTTCATTCCTCCTCTATGTCTGACACTCTGCCTTGATATACAGGGTTCATTTTGCATGTGAGGCATGTTTTATTATGGAAGCACTTTTTAGAAATACTGCTAGAACCTCTTTATTCTGCAGTCTAACACTATCACTATTAAAGTAGTGTTTACACTATTTCAAGCCTGTAAAAAGAGGAATGGTGAAAGCAGACCGCACTCTACAGTACAGCATCATAATCCTTAGCAAATTCCTTGTCTTATAGTATCAAGCATTGGTCTTTAGCAACAATCACATAAAGACACACTGAATCTGGCCTAAACCTGCAAGCTTATGAAATTCAGAAATACAGAAAACTTGACAGAAGAATTTTCTGTTTGTCCTTCTTTCCCCATCAGAAAAGCAGGGGTTCGTGGGTAGTCAGAACAGTGGCTGTTTCTTAACTTCTTCTTTATGGATATAAACACTTATGTCAGGAACAGACTCAGAGAGCCACTCTCTACTGCCAGAGGATGGAAAACACTCAGGATTCATCAGTGAATAGGGAGAAATCTGAAGGTACAAATGCCTCTTCTATTGAAACAAAAATCCTTTGCAAAACTTTCTAAAGAGAGGAAGTCCGTGTTCTTCAATATCTTCAATCAAGTATAGGATTTTTCTCCCTACATAGAATACTCCCAAATTTAGCTACTATTGTAGACAAGTCTTTATCCTCTGTTGGGATACCTAGGCAAACCTGCCATTCTCTTCTGTGAATTTTGACTTCATTTTCTACAGAACTGAGCTCCAGATTTCTTCCCAATTCATATGCTTTTTTTATGGTGTCCCTTTTTAGGCTTTGCTAAGTGCATATTGATAATTCACCTTGTTCAAAATTTCAGAAACCTTGTAGCTGGTGGCTAAAACTAAAATACATTGTCTCTATCTCCAGCAAGAACTAACTCAATGACTGTATAGAAAAAAAAAAGGAAACCCCTGCATAATCTTTATCTCTTGTACACTTTTCTTTGAATGCTCACCCCCCCAAATATCTGAATCAATTCTCTTGATTCTTATCTTGTCTTTAGAAGTCTGAATAGCTAATTTGGCCTAAACTCTAATTGTCAGACACACCAATGCTTCAGAGTTTGCAAATGCACTTGCAAGCTGCATATTCGTAAGTAGGTTCTTACCTACTAATATACAGTTCATTACTGGATAGATCAAAATTCTCTAAAATTAATAGAAAGCTTTAATCTAGATTTTTTTTCTCAAACCTGCAAGTTGCTCAAGTGCCCTCAGGCTTTGCCACCATACCTGACAGTTCAGAATGCTCCCTGTGAATTTAAGATGACAAGGAACTGAATAGAAGTGCAGAGTAGTTAAGAAAGAATCACAGTGTAATTTTATAAAGTTTGGCTAGCTGAAAAATAGATATGTTTTTTTCTCTTGAAGTATGCAATATTTGTTTTGTGACAAATCTTTTGAGAACTACTTGGATTCCAAAACAACAATAACTCATTCTGCAAGATACTCAGAAGATCTGGCCTCAGGACATCTGCATGTAGAAATTAATT
>VXBI01005130.1:0-20967 GCA_013397375.1 Toxostoma redivivum | reverse complement strand
AAAAAAAAAAAAGGAAGAAAACTTCTACTAGAATAAGTATGCAAGAAGACCACACCACATGCAACTCATTCCGTGAGAGGAGAGAAATGGCAACAGTGTGCCAAGAAATACTGCCCTCAAATGCCTCCTCTTTAGGCATGAAACTCATTCATGGAATCATGAGATTCCCTCTCATCTCCCTGTGCTGTCAAATAGCAACAAAACCTCTACATGCTTTGAACAGCACAGCAGAAGAGCTAAAGGGATGAACATTGGTGTGACCTAGTTTTGTACAAGCCTTTTATCTTATGAATGAACCTTTCCCCCAGCTTGAAGAACAATGAAAGAATAATGGAACAGGTGAAAATACAGAAGAGAGGAAAAGAAATGTAATGTGTTCCCACTAAGGGCAAATACAGTCATCAGCTGGGAACTCCAGATCAGATGTAAATAGCTTAAAGGAAAATAATGAAAAAATGGCAAAATTAATGTGGAGGTATACAAAACAGTACTGTATTTTAATTTTTTCTGATCTTGGGATGACAGATGTCAGATATATTTATGATGGTTTGTGACATAAAGATTCAGATTAATCTTCTGTGTGCTACTCTGGGTGCTTGATTAATTTTTGGTAAGCCAGTTAGAGCTGGGCTTACAGGTATTCAGGTATTACAAAAACCACACAGAAGCTTTATCAATTAGTCTGTTATTTTGTCCATTTGCTTTAATAATTTCAAAAGAAATTGAATAAAAAATGCTTATGTGCTTTTAACATTCCACTCTACACTTCTCATTAAATTCTTTAGAAGTGTCTCATAAAAACCTTTGCTACATGAAGACATAATACCTCCTCATGTTAATGATCCATTGTAAGGACAGGTCCATGACTATAGCAACAGCCCTGAACAGGGGCCTTATAAAACATTTAGTTCAAGAGAGGTCAACAACAGGAAACTGGATGTTGCTTTTTAAAAGAGCAATTTATAAAAATCACATAGGACAAAAAGCCTTTGTGGTGCCAAAAGGGTATTCACTGGCATTGTCTATTGTACATATTGTACAAATATTTAGCTTTAAGAATGATCTATGGATACATTTCCTTTTATTTTGAAAAGATTATTCTGCTGCAGCAGGATTTTCCAGTTTCGAACAATAACTCCTGTCCTGCTCACAAGCACCATTCTGTCAAGTTTATAGCCCAAATCTATCAGAGTACTTCAGCAGGACTGCAAAGATCCCAACCTGGGAACTGCCACTTCCACAGCTTTTCCAGCTTTGGCTTAGATTTTCAGTGTCATCTGCAAGAGTAGAAGTCAATACAGTTCATCCTAGTTAGGGATCTAGCACAAGGAACCATAGAAATCCTAATTATTGCTCACATAAAAATCAGTTTTTCAATTTTCATATGTCGCTGTTCCATTGATTTCAGCCAAGCTATTACAACTTGCAGAAGCTGAAGATTTTTCTCTTGTTTCTAGCTTTAAAATAAAGAGCTTAAACACCTTTTGAAATGTGCTTCAGCAAAACTTAATCATGATTTTTTTTTGTAAAAGAATGTTAAATAATGTAAAGCCATCTTAACTGGGGCACTTCAGCTGAAAGAAAAAATTAGTAATAAATCTGAGCCAATTTTGAAAGTTTATACAAATGCATTATGATGTGATGTAAAATACGTAATTTAAATTTCTTTGGATGAGAGTGACATCATAGACATCAGATCATTCAGAAAGGACCATGAAGCGAGCATGCATGGTCTTGCAGTATGTGCAGTTAGCGTTGTAAACACCAATTCTCACATCTTATTTAGTATGAGCAGGCTCACCAATAGTACCAATAGGGGTGTTTCACACTGAGGTATTTTACTATCATTCCAGGTAAACATACCGAGATTGGCCTGCTCCTTCTGGTGAACAGAATTACTGCTGTAAGCCGTAATCTCTTCATCTCTAGATATCTTCCACAGAGGCCAGTCATCTCCACCAGTCCATTTCTGAGGACAGCTCCTTTGACACTGAATCTCCATGGATAGCCTATATAGAACTGGCCTCACCACTAACATCCTTCAAATGAGCCCTGCAGGTTGATCTCTCTTTTCCCTTGTCCAACATATCCCCTCTCTTCTGTAGTGGAAGTGAACAGAACTAACACGTACACTGGACATTGGACAAATTAATTTCTTAAGTATTTCTCTAGCATCTGATTGCTGGTTTGGAGAACATCTGGTGTGAAATCAGATGGAAGAGCTGCAAGTGACTAAGAAGCACAGAAAATGTACTGAAATACTGTATGTAGACACGAGAAGCCTTCCTCAAGAATCTGTACACCTTTCTCTAAGTGACAGAATGTGAAATTGTTGTATAAAAAATTCCAATGTTTGAAAAGCACAAAACATAGAGGAAGAAGGTATATTAGAAACTGCACAAGTTTCTGGCAACAATTATTATTTTGCTCTCTCTCAACAGTACTGTCATTCTGATTGAAGTACAATTCTTCAAAGTGTCACTGATTACCTTAAAAATTATCAATATGGAATTAATTGTAGGAGATAACTTGTGCACACTGCCTCTTTCACACACAAATGTTTATTGAGCCATTGTGGATGAAAGATCAGGTGCAGAGCATGAGATGCCAGATAATACTCACAGAAACTGCCTCCAGGATTTGTTTGACAGCATCTGCAGCATCTCGTTCACTGTAGTACCCCTTTTCCACAATCCTACAGAAAAAAGCAACACAATTAAGCATTAAGGTGAATAAAGAGTGAAGGAAGATGCTTCTTTTCAAAACTGAGGTAGCAAGCAATCAAATTTAAATATGACCAGGACAGTGCAGTACCCCCAGGAGACTAGAAAACAACCCTTTTGCAATTTAATTTATCTTTTATTTCCAGTTAAATGAAAGACAGAAGGTAAAATTTTAACTGGATAAGATGCTCGTAATATATGTACATATTCAGTTCAAAGTTTTTGAAACTTTCTGACAATCAAGGAATCCGAATTACTGAAAGACAAAACTATTCAGCATTTAGGAAATGATTTTTCACTTCTATATTTAACTTAAACCTCTCCTCCCCAGTCAGTTAGCTAGTTAGTAGATAGCAACTTATAGAACAAAAACACTATGCTTTGCACACACAGATCTGAATTATTCAAGAGAAAAAGTTGGTGTAAAAGTTCACTGGTTTCAAATTATCCGTCAAGTGTGATGGGCTGAACAACTGTCTTTTTTCCCTCATGAGTAGAAAACTGGGGATGCTATGTGCAAAGAACCACAGATTTTTTACAATTAAAGCTACTTTTTTCTTTCAGAAAAGCTACTTTTTCTTACAGTCAGCAGTAGACACAGATTTGCACAATGACATACGAGCAGTTAATGAAAGAAGGATCTATCATTTACAAATCATAATACTCCATTTAAATGGACACTCAACAGTCTTTTTACTAATGTTTTTAACTGAGCATAGTATTTGTGAACTCCAGTAATTCTCCCTCAGAGAGTAACCTTAAAGGTCAGATTTTTGATCTGAAGTCTTGATATTTTTACTGTATTAATTTTTCAAAGCCTAAGAGAACATAGACAGATGTTGTCTAGAAGCAAAACCTGTAGTGCCTGAAACACATTTGATAAAACAATGTTTTGCAAGCAGACAAGCCAGTTTTGTAAAATTATATCCTAAAATCCCCATGAAGCAGTACAAATGTCTAAAGTCACTGGAAATACCTTCTGCCCAAAGGTCCATAAAAGGGCTCTGCTGGTAGCAGGAAGGATATCCTTTCTCCCCACTGCTCCTGCTTTGCAGGAACTTTTTATCACTTCCTTTTACTGAAATAACAGATTCATGTTGAGCGACCATCAATGCAGCTCCTTATAGCTTCACAAAACTGACATGAAAGATGTGGCTAACATGCATATGAAAAGCATTACTTTATAGTCATTAGAAGATCAAGTGACTAGAAGTAAGAAACAATACAAAGATAGCACTCCACCAGAAACAGAGGCAACAAGTGTGGCACAATGGAAAGCAGTCTACACAGGGATATTCCCAATCAGCTGCAATTACCTTTACGCTCATTGCATTCACAGAGAACAGAGTCTGTTCATGTGGCAGCAGTAACAGCAAGTATTCCCTCTCAAGCAGCTCTTCTATTTCTTTTTATTTCATTGCTGCATAATTGCTTGTGATTATTTCTAGATGCTTGTTTGGTTTGGGCTCTTTGAGTTTTTTTGCAAACCTCTAGCTGTCATGCCACATGCACTGCTTTAATACCTTTGGGTTTTTTGTGCCTGCAGCCCTTCTCCTGTTTTGGTCATCTGTTTACACCATTAGGGAGAGCTTTACTGGAACTTATCACCATAAGGGGAAAACAAAACAAATCTTACTCACTGAGACATTATATTAAGATTTAGCCTGAAGTATGGGAAAGAAGTTAAAAAATCCCAACAAATACACAATAAAATGCTACATTATGCTTGAAGGCTAGATTACTCCTTAGCCATTTCAGGCTGAATTAACCTCTTCTGTTAGATTACATTGTGAGACCTGAGCCCCAGTGATGCTCTTGTTTAGTTACTCATTCCCCCAAATACACTGGCTTTGCTTCCTCCTCCTTTTTAATTAAAATGAAGTATTTGTACTACAGCCAGATGTACCTGTCTGTAGCATCCATCCTGCCCCATGCACTGAGTCCACCAGGTACAGGATAACCTTGTGCACTTGACCTCAAAAATGCATGAGGCAGGTTCCAAGGCCTAAACAGTGTTTAGAATACTCTGATTTTCCAACACATCTCAGATTAAGATCAGAGAAATATGAAGTAATGAAGTTACAATTCAATTTACATTTCTCCCTTAATCCAAACAATTTTTCTTTTTACAGTGTGGTAATGTTCTATTTTCTTGAAAC
Organism: Toxostoma redivivum; assembly: GCA_013397375.1. NCBI lineage: Eukaryota > Metazoa > Chordata > Aves > Passeriformes > Mimidae > Toxostoma > Toxostoma redivivum. The sequence continues at coordinate 16,085 of VXBI01005130.1, read as the reverse complement.
ACATAAATCAGAGGAATGCCAAAAAAAACCCAAAAAACCAAAAAACAAACCCTTGTAGGCTGTCTATGGCTTTGTATTTTCCACCAGTCACCACAAGCAAAGAAAAGAGGAGCTTCCTGTAAATGCCCAGACATTGTTAATTACCTGACCACAGGAAACAAGGGAAAAATCAAAGAGACACTCAAGACTGCCCTCTTGACCTCAAGATGAGTCCACGCGGACTTAGACAATATATGCTGCTAAGGATAGCATGCTGCTCTCATTATTTATACTAAGCACATAGCGAAGAAACACACAGACCTTGTAGATGAAGCCTTGTAATTTACACTTTAAAATAAATAAATGTAATGAAGTGTGGGCCCATATTTCCGGAGAGCAATAAAAACAACTGTAGAAATATTGTGCAATGCATTGGACCCATCTGCTAATGCTACATGTGAATAACACGCACCGGCAAGCCAATTACAGATTATGTCATATAGAGTTAACTTTCCAGTTTTCCAGGAGTCTAGAATTCAGACTTATTGAGAATAGAAAACTTACTCTTAATTAATAATAATCTAGCAAATAGAAAACCTAATATTCTGTGATGTCAATGAAGGAAAAAAGACATCCCTTTCTAAAGATGAACATTTATTTCTAAGGGTACTCTGCTTTAGAACAAAAACCTGGATATTAGGCAGTAAGGAAGAGTATTGAAAGAAAATCAGCCTATAGTTTAGGCAATATAGTAATGCTGGGGGATCATTTGCATATTTATTTTTTGCATCCTCCCTGTGGTAGTTTACATAAGACAAATGGTAGGTGTGCCAGCAAGACTCCTACCTGAAACCAACGAGTCTTCTTTAAAAGGATTTTTAAAATTCAGTCTGCATATTAATAATGAGTCATAGCCCTTTTTTTCCATAATGGGAAAGAAACCTGCAGAAATATCTTATTGCAGTATGACTGAAGCAAACCCCAACTATTTATACCTAGTTTACAGGATGATCTTTGACAAAACCATGGGTGAAAGAAGATTAAGTCTTTGCTGAGAGGACAGAAAGACAGGAACAGAACCAATAAGGAACTAATTAAATATTCTCTTTGATATGCAAATGAACGAGCCAGGTAGGCCAAAAGAGTGCAGGAGAGCATTCTGTGAAGAAAACTGTGTGGAAGAAAGCAGGGAATCCAGAACTGCTTGAAATCAGAAAAAAAAAAAGCTTGGAAAAACACTTAATTTGATGCTGCAAGCATGCAGGAAATTTAAGATGTAACTTCAAAATGAAGACATTCTAGACTGAGCAAAAATACAATGCCAATTTGTGTAAGATCCCTTTTACATGATTATGCATGCACATTTATGGAAATATGCTGATCCAATTGTTTACACTTTTGTATGTCAAGACACACATTTAGGAGAATGTCTACTAGATGGACACAAGCCAGAGCTTTCCCAAAGCACCACCTGACTCAATCTTGTGTTTCCAAGCATGTCATCATATTTGAGACAAATCTGCCTCCTTCTATGAAGAGGAGCAGGGAAATACTTCCCAGAGCCCCCACTCACTGCCCTCTCCCAGTGCTAGCAGAAATGGAGATGTCCTGTTCCTTTGGAACAGCCCCAGTCCCATGATGCTGAGACACATCTCTGCCTGCCAGCAGGGCCCAGGTACCCCACAGAAATCTGTGTTATCATGCTCTCTCAGCTGCTGCTGCTGCCCAGACGTGGAAAAGCCTTGCCAGGATAATGAGGCTGTAGCAGATTTAGCAGTTGAGCAAAACCACCCTTAGCATCACACTGCCCAGCAAGCACGTGGAAATGGCATAATGTGTTTCTGGGGACAAATGTTTTCCTACAGTTAATATTTGGCAGCTTCCATCATCAAACACATGTATGTGTTCAAGTGTTTCATAATTTGCAGGAATCCTTGCCAGATTCCAACTGGCCTTTCCAGCATGTCTGTTTCTTGTGAGCACCAGAAGTTCTCTTGCAGTATAAATTCTTTAGTTTTGCAGATGGTTTTCAGAGTAGAGCGCACCACAGAATTGTCACTCTTGCTATGTTTTTTATAATATTTCCATGTTGCACATCTTCATGAGAGTCTACATCTGCAGATGCATAAACTCTTACCAGAATTCACAGCACCCCTGAAGCCTCCAGTGTAATTTGGAAAGATCATGTAATGGATTTTACTCCTTTTGGGGCATTCTTCTTGGTACCATGCTTTAATTTGCTGTATCTGTGTGGAGCCATGGAAAGCAGTGGACTATATCCCAGTAACTAGAGGGAGTTAGTGGCCACACCTGCTCTGCAGAAAACTTATTACCGCTAGGGGAAAAAAAGGAAGAGTGCAGTCCTGCTAAGCTAAACACATGGGACCTGAAAATCAATGAGGAAAGAGTTGGGGAATCCAAATGCATCATTTTAGAATCAATTTTCAGAGGAGTACTAAAATGATATTGATATACAATTTTATGCTTGACTAGAGCACATTTCTGGGGATTAATGACAAGCACATCAGGCAAGTGAAAATAATCAGTCTCCTACGCTAACAAATAAGTGAACATTTCATCAGAGAAGGAAAGGACTAGGTTTGGGGTTTAATTTTTCAGAGTAACAAAACAGCTCTCTCCAAATCCAGAAAGGGAAACAGAGCTTGCACAGCTACACTGGTAGAAAAAGAAATCAAAACCACCCAGGAACCTGCTTTGAGCAAGGAGAGGACTCATCCAATTCCAGAGGATGCTAGACTGGGCTACTCACTGACAGCACACACCTCTTTTTGCAAAGTTGACAGTGCCTTGAATTCCCAGTCAGCATTTGCTGCTGCTGTTACAGCTCTCAGCTAAGAGTGAGGAAGGGTGCATCCTTCCCCTCTTCCACTCCAGGTCTCTCCCTGTGGCAATGCCACTTTCAGTAGAAACTGCTGACCCTGAGATCAAAGCCTTTCTCTCTTTTATTTTTCATTGGTATCAGAATCAGTATCAGTACCATGAATACTCCTGCATTTTTAAACTCAGTGTACTCATGACTCCTGCTGATCAAGAAAATTTGAAATATTATTTAAAATAAAAAACTTTCAAAAAAAAACTTTAACAAACTTACTTTTTCCTCCCCCATGCTCTACATGCACTAGTTCTCCTATTCTTAGCTTTTCTTCTCTGCTTGCTTCCCTTGTGGGCCCCTCTACCCAGCCTCCAGTCTTGCCTGAAATGTGAGCAGGTAAAGTCTGTTGCTTTCCTGCCTTAACTCATATTAGCAAATGCACTTAGTTTTATGCTAATCAATCTAAACAGTTACTCTAAAATTTGCAATATTTAGCAATCATTTATGTTGCTGCTATAAATACTATGTCTCCACAATGTGGAATTGGTAGCATTTGAGTATTAACTGAATTTAGAAACATATCATGTGGCTTGCAAAAGTCCTGCTAAATCAACTTGGCCATCTCAGAGAGTAAAAATTATTATGCTTTATCAGTTCCCAAGATTGTTTTGCTTTCTCTAAGCACTGACTGTATTTGCTTTGCAGAAATCCTTTATAAATATTGTGACATTAAAAAGAGCCAACACTCTTTTAAGGCTCATTTTTCCTCTAGCTGGTTTTTTCCCAAAACCCTTGCAATACATCTTAGTTGTGGTCTGTTTCATGCTACTTCATGTACAGTCTCAGGCAAGTCACTTCCCAGGATACATACAAGTTCTGTTCCAATGCCAGTATGTGCCAACAATATTAAAAATTGTTTGATTCTATGTAATAAATGTTAATTTATCTAAAATGCTTTGGTTGTCATGACATTTTTTCTGAAATAACTCACTTAATTCTTATGCAAATTCCTGTATTCAATTAAAATTAAATTAGATTTCTACATGCTAAAGTGAGACTAAAAACTAACAGAAATAGGAAATGAAAATTACATTGCTCTATTCAACAGCAAAATGTTTTCCACAAGGGACTTTTTCTCAATGAATGATTCACAGATCTATTGGTTCTTGTCTGTATTGAGATAATTGCAATTCCTGGTTGCTCTCATGCAATTTTTTTGTTAAAAAAAAAAGGTTTCCCACATAAATATATATGCATTTTCCATACAGAATTGAAGAATAATATTTTTTAAAGTAGCTCTGATTCAGAATCTCCATTATTCTACAATCATTTTCATATTACAGAGCAGACTAGCTGTTACTGTCTCTAATGATTCAAACTCCCTGTCTGAGATCTGAAGAAAAGATAACTGGAAATACTGACCTGAGTTTGGATCTGACTTCCTGTGAAACAAACAAGAAGTTTTTCTTCAATGCTGTGTTTAGAAATGAAATTCAGCACTGCAGCCATTCAGGAAAACTGTTTTCCCTTCATCGTTATTAAGCAAGAGGCACTCTCTGATAAATGTGGCATGCAGAATTTAGAGAAATATTACATATTTCTTATAGCTCATACTAGGATTTGTTTCTTTCTCTTTAACTTTCTACTTCCAACTCAGCATTACTATAGCACCCACATAATTAGACAAGTTCACCTTTCAGGAGCTGATCTCAGAAGATATTTTAAAAAGTAAGTCTTTGCTTCTAGAGGTTGTGAAGCCACAGTGCTCATGATCTGGCTGCAAGCTTCCTTCTCAAAAGTTTCTGTGTAACGGCTATGCGAGGCAATGCAACAAATAGAATTACTGAAGCATGTCTCAACTCCTGCCTGCTGAGAGGGGGCAAAGAGAAGAATCCCTGAAAGCTTGCAAAACAGGCAGTGGCCTGGGGAGGGGAAAAGAGCAGCACTAAAGACACCAATGAAGCTGCCCTGACCACAACTGTTGGAGCTTTAATTGCATTTCTCTGGTTAGCTAAGGGCCCCATGATATGGGTAAGATGTGGGAATGTGGAGGAAGTTCAATAGACAGTAACTGACATATAGAAAACATAATGGGGAACAAAAGATTGCAGGGCAAAGGAAATAGAGTCTTTCACAATCCTCTGCTGCATAAGAGTTTACTATAAAGTTTGCTTTAAAGAATAAAGTAATCACCTTCTGTCTACCTGCTGGGAACAAGGCAAACAAATACTGGTCGAATTTACAGAAAAAAAGCTTTTCCTAATATTGACGTTGAATATAACTATCAGTCCAGACAGTCACTGTAATAGCTTGCACATGAGACTAAAAGGTATTTAAGAAACAAAAACCAAAACCATGGATGCCCAAGGATGGTGGAAAGATCCTACCTGAGTTCAGGTGACCCACCTGCCCACTCCTCCCCTCCACCAGCACAGTTCTAGCTGCCATAACATTTTAAACACACTGCCCTAGAGCTCACTCTGGCACATCACCTACTTCCTAGCAAGAGTGAACAACTGACCTTCAAACGGTGGAACCAGGTACAGCTTGCAAAACTCAGATTGTGCTTATGTTCCTCTATGTCACAATTCCCAAGGGCATTCACATTATCATTATTCAGTTCAGGATTATTTCAGATTCACGTCTTCCAGACCTTCTTTTGTGGCCTTGGCACCACTTACAGCGCACTGGTCTGTTATGCATTCGTTACAATCTGACTAAAGGTTAACATTGAACTAAGAAGTATATTACCTAAAACAGATTTGTTTTTCAGGCTTTCATTAAAAAATCTCCTTAATTATCCTCCAGGAAAAGCATTTCAATGCTTTGAATATTTAGGAAAACTGTACTTCTTCCTAAAATATTTTGACTTCACTTTACACTCTTGTCATACTGTACATAGCTAAAAAACCAATTAAATCCAAAATGTACAAAGCATGCACATCCTAAGTGACACTATAATTTCAGGAGAAGCGTTGAATCAATGCACAGAAGACACATCATTAGCACTTGGGTCAGTCAGGGATTTTCTGTACGTACATATATATGTAGGGCACAGTCATATAGGCTGTATATTTTTTACTGCAACAGCTGTCAAAATCTCTCTGCATTTGAATAAAACAAGAAGTTAAAATTTATTAATAATTAAGGAATTCAATTATTCAATCAACTTTCTAATTAATTTAAGAGGTTGATTTAACTCTCCAANATATATAATCACAATATAAATATTAGATATTAAAAGATATCTAATAAACTAAAGAACTTCACAGGCACTGATGTGTACAGCTTACAAAAGGCTTTCCCAGTTTCCAGAGTGACAGAAAATTATGCACTGACCACCAAAAAAATTGTAAAGGCATTTTTACAACTCTGTATGAGAACACAATACCAAATTACTTTGGAAAGGACTACAAATAAGCATTAATGCACATGTCTGAAATTACTTGGTTTTATCATTACTGGAGCTAATTTAAGAGAAATCAAATGAGCAACTAAGATATCAAAGAGCACTTTTATCAGAGCTCTGTCTTGACTTCCAACTTCAGAGAATTGGCATAGTTGGTGTAGTCAAGCCAGCAATCTCTTTTTATTTCTGTCATTCCTGAATGAGGGATCTGCAACATGGTCCTATGAAGCAGGAAGTCCAAAGCATTGCTCTGACCCCAGTTCAGAAGACAGACAGACTGCCATAACATAATGAGATCAGGGCACCGAAGCACACAGAAGGTACTATTCTGACACTAGCTCATAAAAGACTCCCACTTAGGTGACTGATTAATTCCTTGACTATTTTTGACGTCCCTTAGCAATTTTAATTTCCAAAAGAACAAACAAAGAGATGTTCCTAAAGTCTTGGAAAGCTTCACTATATTTTGTTCATAAGAAGCAATCATTGCCATACCTCTCAAAAATGCAAGTTCTTTAGAACAATTAATATTTTGTTAATGTATACTATATAAAAGAAGAAAATATGAGTTTGAACTGAGAGTTAGAGGAAATTACATGAAACTTGAACTGAAAGTGAGTCAAGAGACTGTCAGCTGTAAGCACAATTTTTACACATTGTTTGGTGCACTTAATAATAAGATGAATGAAGAAACAGAAGAGCCTGTGGTCAAGATGCCAAAGTGAAAACAAGAAGTATGGATTGACTTTTTTATCTGAAGTGGAAAAAACCCCCTGTTTTTAGCAATCCGTGCATATTCTGACTAAAAAGTTAAAGTAAAGTTGACTTTTTTTGCTGAAATTCATATTTGAAAAAGAGATACTGGTGATTCAGCTGAAAGGCAATAGATATATGAATAAAATTTGAACAGAAAAAAACAACTTCAACAAAAGGTAGCCCATAAAAGACAAGATATCAGATTGTGCTTTTGGGCTCACTATTGCTGGAATTTAGAGCCATATCAGAAGATCATCCCTTGGGGCTCTGTGGAAGCACTGCTAGTTTAAATGCATATCAACCATGCCTGTCTGTTTTAAACATGAAGGAATGAAAGAGGAGGGCCAAGCAAATGTCAGAAGCATGTCCCAGCACTAGGCTGGAGATGCAGTACCTGTAAAGAATTTTAATACCAGTTAATTTAGACTTGCTGCATTTTTCTCTCTTTCCTTGTAAATTCTTCCACTTGTCTGCCACTCTCTTTGTTATTCTTTGTCACAAGCTCTTTGTTACTCCTCACTTGCTGGGTTGGCAAAAATCATCATGTACATTGGCATCATCATGTAATCAAAACTTCTCCAGTTTTGAGTAGTTATATTTATTGTATTTGGAGTGGTATGTAGGGTATGACCTACTATGTGATTTATGAAGTCTGAGAAACAGTTTTCTTTTTAAAAATGCAACCAAAATCAGTTTGATTTGAGCTGTATTAACTCAGGTGTCAAACTGATACATTCATTTGAATTTATATCCCTTTAGGTAGCACAATTGAAAAATTGTAATAATGAGAGCTCATTTTAGCAATAAAGTGGATGATTTGACAGTAATGTTAGATTTGGTGAAGGAAGTGAATAATTTCATTACCCAGAACCTTTAGTTAAAATGGTACAAAACCAGCATCACATTAACAATGCTAATAGGATTCTAGAAGATTAATTGGATCTTGAGTATTTATAAAATCATCGTCCTGGTAAGAGTGATGTTTACTTATTCTTATGCAGCTCAAATACTATTCAGAATAAGAATGGCCATCTGGGAGGGGAGGAAACTGGAGCAATAAAACAGTTGATATAAAGAGAAGCAGCATATTACAAGATTTAGCAGTAACAGCAATGAAGATGTTTGCAGCCAGGAGAGCAAGACTGCTTGTGTAACAGGCCCAGTTGTGTCATTTGCTAATAGCTGATTGGAAAGAAGAATAAGAGTAACTCCTCCAGACTACAAAAGCTGCTTTGCTGTCTGTGGTGGGAGATGGTTTACAAATAAGGCACATAAGGTATTCCAAACCCTGGAGGTGGTCCCAGGCCACACTGGGGTCCTGCTTGCCCACACAGGGTCTCACCTTGAGGACAGCCACAGGGTAGATCTCAAGACCTAGTCACAGGTCTCCCTCCACATCTGACACAGCTCCTCTGCTCAGGAGATGTTGCAGGGTCATTTTTTTCTCCTGTGATGGGAATCATACAAGCACAGAAAAAGGCATGCACAATGTCTCTCTGTTAGTCAGGACATTTCCTTCATGTATGGTAAAAAGATGTAAGGACTGAAAAGATTAAGCATGACAGAGGAATATGGCCTAAGGCAGAAAGCTAAATTTATCCTCCCTAAAACTCGGAGGGCAGCCATTGTACAGCACAATGTGAGTGTTAATCCTTCAGCCCAGCTTAGAAAGGGGAGACAGCTAATGTTTAATTGGAGTTGCTAGTGCAAAAATCTTGGCTGCATATTTCTGTTTAATTATTTTTAGTTTAAGGTTGAAGAGTGAAGTAATATTCCTATTCTTAGCTTAACAGCTGAAAAATATTAAATATGGTTATCTGTTTCATTGTTTGTTTGGTCTTTTTCCAAATCACAGAGGTCTGTATTGACAAAGTTTCCAGTTCTGTTGTACATGGAGCAAAGGACGATGCAGAGTTCAGATCTCCACAGTATTGATGCTCATCTATAGCATCACAAGGGGGCCCTGCAATTCTACTGAGCGACTTTGCTTCTAGTCAGAATGCCAGACAGCTGGTCCTAGCTCTCCGAACTATTGGATCAAGCATCCAATCCTTTTGAAAAGGTCAATCTGACAGTTCAAATCCCATAATCACTACTGACTATAGATTATGGAATGTTGAAACTGTCAGAATATTAAAATCTGGTTTCATCAAATAATGCAATTCCCCATCCTGGATCCCATGAAGTCTTTCCTCTTCAGTTCTTCTACCACAAAGATGGTTGCTGTTCTGGAACCAATAGCTTCACTGGGTTATTTGTGTTTTGCCTTTGCAAAATCTCATCAAAGACTCCTGTAGAGTATTCAGCCCTCCTGAAAATGACTGAATCTGAAAGCCATGTGGATATATAAAGGGCTATATGAAAAGTATGGCATTTTGATCAGGGCCCCCTCCAGCTCAGGACTGGGGCCTCACTGGTTCTTTAACGTGCAACAGTCTCTCCTCATTCCTTTGCATGAGTATTGAGAGAGTAATCACTTTTCTTCTGTTGAACTTATGATGTCACAGGAGCAGTTGCTTTTGTTGTTGTTGTTGCTCAGAAATAGTTCTTCTTAAGGTCAAAAGTATAACCATGGCATAAAAAAGCCTAATGCTTTTGTTTTTCCAAGTGGAAGATACTTTCAGACTGAATATTTGATGTGTATTTTTGTAATATTCCTCTATGATTCTATACTTTAATTACAGAGCAAGGAAAAATCAAACAACCTGCCCTTACAAGGAATCACTAATGCCAGTAAGTTAATTCATTTACTCAAGCCAGTATCAAAGGTTTTTCTTATCATCTCTTGCTCTAAAAAACCCAAATCCCTACCATAAAATATCATCCCAACACTGTTACAGAATCATCTCACTTTATGCATATGTACTTATTCCAGAACCATTTACAGTCTCATGAGCAAAACCTTCAGAACTCAACAGATATCCTGAAGAACCTTTGTAGCAAACCCAGATGATCATAAGTACAGTGAATACCAAAGAGAATTTCTTTCTTGTTAGTCTACTTACAAAATTTTTATTTGACATAATACTATCCTCCTGGCAGGCTGATTGCCAACTAATATGTTTTACCTGTCAATGAGATTTTTCCAGTTTTTCCCATCTTTTGTCTGCTCTAACACAATTGATGCTATGTGCCTGCTGAGCACCTTTCTTCCACATTTACTGGCTAATTCCTTCATTTTCAACTTTTTTTTTTCCCAAAAGTTTCCTGATAATTACATTTCCAAAGGCACTTTAAAATTATCTGCCGCAGACATTTATTCATGTTAATAAATCATATGCTAGAGAAATAATTCCAGTAATTATTAATACAGGGTTTACATACAGAGAAGAAATTTGAACTCGAACATCCTTGGGGAAGGAAGGTACTGGGAGAGGTGTTTAACCTGGAAGAGGTGATGTAACTTACCTGTCAAATAGTTCTCCACCAGTGACTAGTTCCAGAACAAGACTGATTTCTGTGGGGGTCTCAAATATCTCCTTCAGTTTTATCTGGTAAAAGATAACAGAAAGTACTTCCTTTGCTTATTTGTCTTCTTGCTGAGCACATCTGAAGGTCAACAGTAGAACACAGACCACAGCTAGGAGAGTTACCTTGCTCTCTCACAATTTTTGCTAGTTTTTTAAAATTTTTGTACTTTTTTGGTTATTCTTATACCTCAGTAACCTCTGTGAAATACAGGAATTTAAGAGGCCATCTGCCAATCTCTCAGAGAAACCAAAAAGTAAGATCTTTCCTACCCTCCCAGGACTCAAAACACCAACTTTGACTTTCATTTGCAGAACTTATTTCACATAGTTTCTCACTGAACTCTGTAAGAACATCAATGTTTTATTTTAAAATGGAAGTATAACTCAACAGATGTTCATTAAAAAGCCGCTAGCATGCCTGTGAAGAAAATCCAGAGCTATAATCCAGGTCTGTACAGGTGAACCACAACAGTCTTCTCTCACAAACAGAAATAGTATTTAAAAACAAGGAAACAAATATGGAGTGAAAGAACATGGCTAGACTTACAATGTTGGGATGCGAAAGGCGAAGAAGAACTCCAATTTCAGTGCGGACAATTTTCTTGTCTACCTGGTTAAAAGTGGAGGGGGAAAAAGGGAAAAAATTATTTTCATATTCAGCATAGAAACTTCTGGATGAATCACAGGATGCTACATATGAATAGCACTTCTAGATCTCCCAGAAGAGTGAGGTAGTGTGAGACACACAAGTCAAACATACTGTAAAGAGAAATTTTCTGTTAACACAAGATGGATACTATAACAGAGAAATATCCACATCCAGCAAAATGATTACAAATATACATGTGAGTCACACAAGAAGTACAATACAAAAAGATATCTGAAAAAGGTGAGAAAATTCCTATTTTTGCTCAGGTTCTGACCTTTTCTGTTGCTACTTATGTTTGTTGAGTTTATGCTAGGATAGCTTTCTTTTGACATGCTGGGCTGGAAAAGGTTTCTGCATGTAGGATGTGCTCATCAAAATAATGTAACTTACTGCTTAGAACAAAAAAGTGATGCAAAGGTCAAACACCTCCAGCTGCAGAGTATAAGGTTTAACCTCAATTTACTTCAATTATCTCTGACAGAATGATCTATTAATTCCAATTATTGGTTAAACATCTGAGAAGATTGCCCATTCCCTTTTCAAACTGGAGTCTTCACAATCCAGGCACAATGTATGTTCTTCAGGAACATCAGTCATTTCTCACAACAAATGCAGAGCTAGGGAGTTTTTCATTCAGGAGAGAAAACTGCAGCTCTCCTGGAACTAGAATGTTTAAGGAAGCAAGAATGGAAAATGTTTGTAAGCAAATTATGAATGCCTTTATGTTTCTAAGGCAATTAATACATTTATGAGGAAACTATCTGGTTTGCGTATATTCTCCCAAATCCTAGAGAAGTCCTGCACTGATGACTCAGGGGGTTCTGAAATGAATGAGTCAGCAAGTCACCATGTGGTTCAAAATTGATGACATACATGATGTCAAGTAGAACAATCTGAGAGGAACTTGCACTGCTTTTTTCTAGTGTAGGCTTTTTGTCAAAGGCAAGTTTTGGTGTTGGTTTTTTACATCAGATGGGAAATGAATGGCAGTCATAATATATAAACCTTTAAAGGGGACATAAAATTACCTTCAAATTCTTAGTGAAGAAGACACATGAGGGTTTTTTAATTACCTGAAAGAAGAGAGCTACTTCCCTGTCATTTATTTTTTTCCAGCATCAACAAAATCCAGGTATCCATTCATTACATTCAGAACTCCTGGATAGGCAGAATTTGATTCTTCCCTTGTGTCAATCAGGGATGATTGCAGCTAAGTAGTGCCACAGTGCTCTGACACTGGTGTAAATGAGTAGAGAACTAGAGCCCTCAGGGCTTTCTTGAAACTTACTGACATTCAATCTCTTCAGTGGCTCTGCCAGGAAGCAAAATGAAGCAAGAAAAACCAACTTTGGACAAATTCAGTGCATGTAAGAAGGAGCAGAAATCAAGCACTGAAGAGGAATTAAATATTCCATTACTTGAACATCTAATTGAAGGTAAATAATATGGCCAATAACAAAATCATGGAGCAAAACGCTTGCTTTGGCATCAAACCCAGGGCCCTTTAAGCTTGTGACGTATGCATGCTTTATAAATGTTTTTGCTTTCTACTCCAAATGCAGCTAACAAATGCTTTTTCCTGCTACATGAACACTGAGCAGCAGGTTTGAGGATAGGCTCCCCTGAACTTTTCCTAAAATGCTGCTATCACCAGCCTGTGGTCTTGCTCAGTTTTAACATCTCCCTGACATGACTTTGGGTTTCTTTAGTGAGTGCAAACATGCAGCAAAGGCCCCCAAAAGTCAGTGATGGGCAGCAAAGGGCTTTTGTTGATTCACACAGTAATACATGTTGAGACTGTTTTCACACACTTTGCACCTCAGTCAGGATCAGAAAAATTAATGTACAATTGTGTATGGACAGTGATATCCCCAGGAGAGCAGCTTAGACTGAAAAATTTACCTTATCCAAAAACACTGATATAGACTGAACAATCCACAGTTTTTTCCTTCAGTTTTGAAAATGTTTGGGCATCAATAAGATCTGGGAGCAAGCATGGAAAAGGCTGCCCAAAATCTAAAGATGACTTCTTTTGGCACTGTGTAGTCACAAGTGAGAAACTACAGAGGCCTTCTCTTACCTGCGGTAACAACTAATTAAGTGAAAACATGGACTAAGACTCAATTTTAGGTTCTTGGTAACACAGATATTTACTCAAACTGTAGGTCAGTTCCTTTGTGATCAAGTCTGTGACCTGACATACAATAGTAGACTTTCAGAATTTCTCAGATGATGGTATGAGGAAAAGGTACTTCAAAATTCAAGACGATAAGATGCAATACGCAAATATGCCACAGAGAAACACTTAGGACTGTTATATATTTATTTGTAATGGCTATTGGGATAGATTTTACTACAGAAATGGGCATGTATAGGTGGTATGAATTGTTCCAGACTACAAACAGGGACATATTTAGTCATGACATTTCATTACAGACAGCCTATTTTATCACTTTAATTTTCTTACCTTCTCCTACACTAAGTACAGATAGAGTTATGTCAACCTTGTTTCAGCTCCTACCAAAAAAAAGGTACCTATTTAAATCAGGGCCAAATCTGGCTTATTTTTGGTTTGGGCAGGACTATCAGCAATTCAACTACTTATATTGAACTTTCCTACCATCATCCTATGAAATAATCTCCTGACAGAAATTAGTTGCTAGGATGAGAGTCAGGCATCTCATTCTAGAGCCTATTGTAGACTGTATGTTTCTATAGTAACAATTTTTAAAACTCGGATAATTTAATCAAGATATGCCATTACCACAAATGTTTGGGCAAATTAAGTGTGTTGGGCTAGATCAAATAAAGTGGTATTTTATTTCTGTGTATGTAATAACTGATCAAAAGGAGGTTGCGAAACTCCTTGTTTTGTCTCCTCTTTGGATGCAATTTAAATAGGCAGTAGAATGCTTGAAAACTCTTGAAGCTTTCCTTAAATTAGCATTACTCACAGGAGCATCACTGAGATATGTGTGAGTATATTACAGTGAAGAATGGTCTGTTTATGAAGTGAAAAAAATAATCCAATGTTAACTTTCAGAGGTTTCACAGTTCCTCTACTTTAGCAATTATCCTTCTATCCTTTATTCTTTGCTTTTAATCTATGCTAAATGGACTAGAGTATGCTTTTGGTCAAGTATTTCATCAGTATAATTTGATTTCTGCTTAAATGATTACTTTGTGTGAAACACATTACCTCTGTGCCAGGTCATGTAAATACCCAGTTGGGTGATTTTAACACTGGTGCAATTTTACTGAGCTGTATTTTCTGTATTTGCAAACTTTAAATTGCAAGTAATCAAGAGGCATTTGCAGAGCAACAACCTGCTGTGGAACACCCATGTAATTAGAGAAGTAATTTGATAGGTAAACCCAAGTTACTCATCATCCTTTCATTGCTGACCCTGCTTGAAGATTTCACTGTCACAGGCCAAAAAAACCCAAACAAAGTTGTTAGGTGGCCTGTGATTATTAAAGCCCATATGTTTCCACAGATTACCTGTGGAGACACATGGAATGCTGAAAAGCAGAAAATCTGCAAGAATGCTTGTAGGTGCTATACAGCCACTGCCTGATGCTGTGGCTTCCAGTGCTCCCCAGTAAACTCCAGAAAGCAAACCAGGAGCTGCGACTGTAGCACAGACAACCATCTGCATGCTGGCTTTAATATAGCTAAATAAAGTACCTGCAGCAGCAAAGATCTAAAAGCCTGAACTTGGGAGCAAGAGGCAACCTAGGAATGGTGCTCCCTTAATTTATAATAAAGTATTTACATTAAAAGGGTGATCATTCCTGGATTATTCCTAGTATTTGTCTTGTTATTTCACTTCAGTAGAATTAAGTATTTATCTCTTTTATAGATATGTGTCTGCAGTTAACCTGCCTTTGAAATTTCATACTGGTCATGCATAAAAGGAGCACTAGATTTATATTCAGTGTATTTCTTATTTTTGAATTTCTGATTATTTTCACAAGAGAAAGGAATGGAAAATTCCTTAATGAAAGCTGAGATTCTTCCATGGTTCCATGCCCCAAGATGGTGAGGTGGAGTAATGCTAAAAACCACCGAGCTGTAAAAGTGTTGTTTCTGTGTGAATTAAATGAAACAAGATAAAATTAACGACTACTGACACAGATTAATCCAGCTTCTGCTTTGCAAAATAGTACCACCCTAAAAACAGGTGACCAACAGATGTTCTCTGTACCCTCAAACTTAGTAGAGAGCAAAAGGTAGAGAACATTCCTCATCCTGCAAGTTCAGTCTCTGCTGTTCTCCTTCACCTGGGCATTGTGGAGGTAAAGGGGCACATTTGCCCAGGTGTGACCACTGTGCAGGTTGGGTGATAACTATATCCAGGCAATGGGTGTGAAGAAACCAATGCAACACATCTCTTGCGGAGCTTCACACCATTGCCCACCTCAGGTAGCCTGTTCACAGCTCTGCACAGCTCCTTAATTAATATCGCACTTCTTGACTCACATGAACACCTCTAACGAGCAATGCCAGCAGATCAGGCTCTGACTGTATGCTTCTCTGCACTTACAGGGATCATGGTGCAAGGATTTATTAGCTTGACACTACACTATTAAAAGTGCTTCCAAGAGACAAAGTTTTATTTGCTCATACAGTAATAGTTCTGAAGACTAAACCTTTCTTTATTTTATGGCATCAGTTTCTAATTACCATTTATAGATTTGCCATTGTTTTGGATTCTCACAATTAAGTTGAAATATTAAAACCTGTATGAACATAGACTACACACAAGCAGATCTCTCAGTTCCTTGATAGTCTAAAAGATCTGTTTCCAATTGTCACAACTGAACACAGGAGTGATGGGTTATCCAGGCTCTCTTTAGAGGTTTGAAGAAAAAAGAAATAGGCTTGAATTTAAAGACTGAATTTAAATAAATCTTCACAAGAAGAAGATTCAAAGAAGATATTTTCTATGCAGTTTAAGGTCTGCTTTTGTCTTGGTTTAAGAGACA
>VXBI01005128.1:27171-51340 GCA_013397375.1 Toxostoma redivivum | reverse complement strand
TATATACATATATATATATATAACTTATATTGATATATCTACACATATAAAGAGCAAGTTATGAACTGATTTCCATGATTCTGTATTATGATTCCCAGGGTATCTTGCTCCAGCCATTACAGAAATTATTTCAGTTTGCCTTCTAAATTGTTTACCTTAGACTAGGGAAGAAAGAACCAGACAGTTAAACCATAACAGAAAGCTTCCTGAACCCCTTGAAAACATTTTGGAACATGAAGAAAATCTTTCAGGGCTGCCATATCGTCCTATATATCGTACATTCAGTGTTTGAAGTGGGATAATATTTTTAAGATGAGGATACTGTCACTTTGATGGAATGAACTGCTAGGCTGCTTCTGACTCTGGATTAGGAGTCAGTATCACCCTCACAGCAAGGTCACAGCATCAGCTCAGGGTATGGCAGGTATTAGGATACCTGATATTCTGAGAAGCATGCCACTTACATATCTATAATTAGAAAATGTATCATTGTAATTCTATAAAATAATAAAAAAATTAAAAATAGTGAAAAGTGTTCTAGTAAAGTGATAGATTTTGAAATAATCCTAAATTTCAGTGCCTTCCAGATTGAAAGAGTGTATGTAAAACTATTATCACTTACAATTCTTTGAAAAATCACAGGGTGTTTCTACCTATTTAGTTCTTTTATCCCTCACATAATAACCAAAAATGTGACACAAACACAGTGCACAAAAACCAAAAGTGGTATATCTCACTTGGAAATCAGGTTTGAAAATAATATTATGCAAAATCAAAATCCTGTTTTATAGCACAAGAGAAATCCTGTTTTGGGAATACAATTTCTAGAAAAAAACTTTTGCATTTTCTAACTTTTGCATTTCCTAAAGGTGTTATTTGTCCACTAAGAAAACAAGCTACACAGCCAGCATGACTTACTTCCACTTGACTTGCTCTACAGATGCATCCACCACCACTTTGAAGAGCCTTTTGCCCTACACTGTGAAACATACCGGTGGCTCCACGTAGGACAACTTTCTTCCAGTTTGCGTATCTTCTTTCTTTACTGCCACAGGTTTTGCTTTTTCTTTCTCTTTTGCCTTTTCCATTCTCTCAAGTTCCTCCATATAGGCATCATAGATACACCACTGAGAGATAGACAGAGGCAGGATTTATCAGGACCTGATCATATTCCTGAGAACAGCCATCTACACCATCACAAAAATATTTTAGTTATCACAACAGTACCACTGCTGCTGGAATTAGTTCAGCTAATTAGTTGAGCTATCTGTCTTCTTGCATAAAAAGTGAAGAGTTGAGGTCCAGGACTTTTCAAGCATGATGGGGCATATGTCTTATTTCAAGAACACATTAATGCATTCTTAACAATTTCTTTCCTCCAACGATCTACTCGCTGCTTTGACTCTGTCCGTACCTTAATTTTTGCAGGACTTTGTGTTTGGCTAATTTACCAGTGTTTAATAGGAAACATGCATGAAACTTTTGTCTTATGACATTTCTCATGTGGTGCTGGAAATTTAAATTGTAGTTGCTTAATGCAATTTAAATTTGGACTCCAACTCTGCAGCATTTGATCAAATGGAAACTTGAGAGCAGTTTTACATCTTCTGCTATGCCACATGCCACACTTCTTACTTCAGTAGATCCAAAAGTAATTTCTCTTAAGAATTATTCATTAGTATTGAAACCCTAGCATTGTATTGAAGTAGGTATATTTCTTTCAGGACAAAACAAAAGCAATCTGACACATTAGCTTAGGATAGGGAGTATGATTCAAACATAGAATATAGAACATCAGAATAAAGGTAACAGAACTCTTTAGGAAAAAAAAAGCCTGCATTGTGTTGTAAATTTGCAGGCAGAAATGAGATGGAAAGATGTTCCAAACATCAGGGAAAGGATAAAGAAGATGAGACAAGTATGAGAAGGAGTAGAACAGAAAAGTTTGGAATGGGAAATTGTGAGCATAAGAAAGAACATAAAGAAAAAAAGAGCTGAGGGGGGAAAAGAGTTTATATAAAAACCCGATTTTAGACCCACTGAAAATTTTTACACTATAAAAGGAAATTAATGCAAAACTTTTCCTCTTAGCTTTCAAACATATAATGCAAAATCTTAGTCAGGGGCTAATTATCTTAAAGACCTCTGCTCTAAGTCTCAGGACATCTCACTGTCAGAAAAAAAAATTGAAGAAAACTCCACCTGGAGGGTGGGAAGATCTCAGGACAATTACTCTGTAATTTTAGGTTCAGGAATAAAACGGATCACAGTTTTTAAACTGACAGAGATACTTTAATTCCTCTTGTTTTCCTGCAACAGCATTTTTTAAGTTGCCACCATTATGTTACACTGTCTTCTCCTTGTTCCTGTGCTCATTGGTAACAAAATTATGTTTTCAATGCCACTTTGATACACTGGTTTGAAACAACGCTTATATCTGTGACAAACACAATGACATTTTACACATATCTGAGACTTAATGAGCAGAATTAGCTGGATTCCCCCTTCACTGAAGGCTGTAACATATTTGTTGTGTGAAATTCCATCCAATTTTTTTTTCACTTTTTAAAGGGATGCAGAAAATGCTACAGAGCATTTCATCAGGAATAGATAGGTACATTTCTGCTACATAAAACAGAATTAAGTCTCTTGCAACAGGTCTTCCACATTCCTTAAGCTGTAGTTCTCTTTTGGTTCAGCTTTGGGCTTCAGAAACCCAGAAGCTCTGGGCTTCTGCATACAGCTAAACTTAGTCAAAGAAAAAACCCAAGTGCTGCATATGCCAAATTCTTAATAATACTCTAAGAGAGAGTATGCCTCTAGAGGAGTCAGTACCCTGCAAGATGCAGCCCAACTCTTACTGAATCCAAAACGATTCTTACTCTGCAGTTTCCCTGTTTCCACTCACTTAAGATCCTCCAAAGCAGATAGGTCAGGGTGGCTGGCACAAAATAAACCAGTGAAAACCATCTAAACTGAGACACTTAACCTTAGAAATATAAACCATGAGCAAGTTTGCCCATTAAGGCAGAAGAAAGGGTCATACTAGTTTGTTGTCAGATTCAATCCAGAGATCAAAGCCACAGTAAAGGAATTCATTCCACTGCAAGGAATGCAAACACAATAATTAGGTTTTAAGTCTCTCACACCTCAGTTTCCAAAATATATTCTAAAAAAACTTTAAAGATAAAAAGCACATATATATATAGCTATAGATGACAGATACAGACGNATGTAGATGTAGATGTAGATGTAGATGTAGATGTAGATAGATATACCTGGTTAACATTGTCTGAGAAAGTTTCAAAAGGTGCAGGGTCAGTTTGCAATCCTTTTTCCTAAAAAAAAAGAAAAAGCATGAAGAAGCATAATCTCAGCATTGAAGCTCTCTGCAGTGCCATAGTTCAGTTGTGGAAACAGTCTGCATGAATAACTTGATATCCAAATGACTCCTAGGGCACTGCACAACACTATTGGTGATCATGCAACTACAAAAAGATTTTGTTATGGACCAAAAGAGTGCTCACGAGACCTTCTGACTTTTTCCCATGTACCTCAAGTATTTCAGTCGGTAATTTCGAAGGAGTTCAAATGATTTTTTCACTTCTACCATTTGAAATGTTCTGGTACCAATTATGGTATCAGTTATGACATCCTACCAAATTTGAAAAGTCTTGTTCTATATATTAAAAAGGCAGTGGGATACAACAGTCAGAACAAAAGAATTGAACAGAATGAAACTTATAAACAATTCACCAGATGCTACTGAAATAACATTTTTACCATCCTTACATCAACATTCTGAAATACATTTCTGTGAAATATTCCTTTGAAAGAACGGCATCTTCTTTCAAAAACTATTGTGTCAGAACATTTTTAAGAAGCTGCCTATAGCATTTCAATGACCTCTAAATTGAAGACATCTCAGAGGTGGAAACTGAGCATCCTGTACTGCATACAGCAGTACTATGCAGCTATTTAAGGTCTATATTCTGCTTTCAAAGGCAGAATTATACAGAGACACACAAGCTTCTCCCAGTAAAATCACTGGGGAGAATCTGCAGATCTGAGAACAAAGAAATAAGAAATTCCATGGCCTCTACTGGGATTTTTGAATGATGCAAAATCTTGGCTCAAACTTCATAGTAAGCACCCCACTGCTGGACAGCTCTCCTGACATCTGTCTCCAGCAGCACAGTAACTCATGTATCTCTCCGAGTCCATTATATGTAAAGAATCTAACCCTAGGTGTAAAGGCTGTAAGACAATAGACAGGCCCTTCGGGGAAATATACACTCTGATTGTAGCAAGGAAAACGAAGTAATTTTCTCTCTGAATCTTATATCCCTGATGTAGGAAACTCCTTTAGGAGCACTCTGTCAGGAGCAAACATCACCAGGATTGCTCAGCCAGAAGGCTCCATGAAAACAGGCTCACAGGGAATGGCTGTAGGTTCAGCAAAAAGCTTAGGGAAGGATGTCTTGGTTTGAAAGACAAGTATTTGCCAAGAGACAGGGGCCTCTTTAACAAAGGTATATAAGAGTTTGGGTCTGTACTTATTGGAAAGTGCATGCAGAGAGAGAGGGAGATATACCATGTACAAGAAGCATAGATTTGTCACCCTTACATAAGTTTGTTACTCCAGTACCCACGCATAATGCAAGAACAAACACATTTGTTCTCTTAATATAGGGCACTTATACTTCTGCTCCATTAATAAGAATTGAAGTACAAGACTATAAAAGTACACAGTGACAAATAGAAATTGCTTTCAGACGTTCCAAGTACTCAGTTGCTACTGTAACATTGCTCCACACCTCTCCAGATGAGAAAATAAACATGAAAAATATCATATCCAAGTAGAGGCTTAAGGATTTACAGTAGCATCAAAACTTTTTGAGGCAATAAATTTTCTGTCACCATTTTTATGGCACCAAATGTTTTACATTAGTACCACTACACCTTTTTTCCTAATAGTATGAAGGGATCACAGGATATGACAAAACACAGGTGATCTACATGCCCTCCCAAAGGAAAGATCCTCCAAGTCACTGAAGGAAACAGCAACATACCCGCAGAGGATTGTGATATGTAGCTGAACCTCTCTCAATGAAGTTGAACTGGTTTGCAAGCTTCTTCTCTGGCTGTTTTGGGAGAGGAGCCTCTTCTTCCTCTGCTGCCTCAGCTTCCTCAGCTGCTTCAGCTACTTCTTCCCCCTCTCCCTCTCCTGCAGCCTGCAAGAAAATACAGCAGTGACTTCACCCTGAGAAAACCAGTCCTCTCTTTCCTTCTTCTCTTTTCAGACTGGTGGATTTCTGCTGCCTAGTGAAGGAGACTGTAACTGAAGACCCACTATTTAAGGTGCAAATTAGGAGACTTCCAGCATTCAGGTCAAGGAGATGCTGAAATGATATCTGAATGGGAATATAGACATTCAGGAACTGAAATTGCTTTAAAACAAAACCTGGTATAAGAGAGATAATATAGCAGTTGCCTTTGGTAAAATAGACACGTGGACCAGATTTTGTTAGAGTTCCATTACCCTGTGTTTTCATTTCCCTGCTAGATAGTGAGTTTCCCCTGAAACTCTGACACTATATGGGTTCTGACACTGTGTGGATAAGAACAAACTTCTCATAGGTTACTCCCTTCCTATCAGCCAACTGTCTTTAAATTGGGCCACTACTTCTTTCTTTCAGTTATGCCTGCTGCTTTCATCCCTCCAGATTTTGTTTTTCACCAATGGACATACTGTCCAGGAAAATTCCAGATCCCAGGAAATTACACTTTATTTTGATATAATGTCTGGATAAAGACAGATCTCGTATGATCCCCCGACTCAGCTTCTACATCTGAAAAATGGTAGCAGGACCACAGCTACCTAGCAGAACCTGCAGGTTCTCACCTACAGCACTGACATCTCAGACATAAAAGAATCAATCACAGAAGCAAACTCATTTTATAGCAATGTAATTTAAAAGCTAATACTAAAAGTAAAATGGACAGCTCTTAGATTGCTATAGAGAATTACCTCAGCTTCTTCTGTGGGTTCTTCATCTTTAGTCTCTGCCTCTTCAGTTGCCTCAGCAGAAGCCTCCACAGGAGCCTCTTCTTCCTCAACAGGAGCCTGTTCTGATGACAGAAAGGATATGTGAATAAGCCCAGAATAACCAATATTATGCAATATTATCCAATATTCTACAGATCCTCTGTCTTCTGGAGCATTGATATACATATGTATCCTTTCCTAATGCTGTATCATTACACAGTAACAAATCCCCACTTTGGAGAACAATTGTTTGCTCAAAGCCACAAAAAGGTGACAATAGTATTTCTAGAATTCATCGGCATTACTTCTGGACGAACTGAAATAAAAAACAAATATTTTGACTCAGAGCAAATTTTTGTAACCCATTTCCGATCTGAGTAACTGGGTAACCCTTTAGCTCCAGACCTCTCTATCCTTCAGAACTGTCTTCAGTTATGTACACCTACTATGAATGTTTTCAAGGCACATAGAAGTTATAAGTTGGTCTTATTTATATGGATAAAAATTAATGTACTAGTCTTGTTAGAGAATGATGGATGTCCATATTCCAGTCACAGCCTTGACTGTGTAGCCATGCTAGCATCGAGCTGCTTGAAACTAATTGGTTTGGAATCTATGAAAAGCACTGCCAAAAATCCATAGTTTCATGGCATTGAAGATCCCATTAAGCACTTTACCCTGCCTCAAATCATCATGCATCATTTGCTAAGTGTAAAATAAAGGAGGCACTGACCCTCAGAAGCTCCAAGAAAGAACTATTCTCAGGAGCTTGCTTACCCAGTGTTATCATTGTGCCTGGCACTTACCATCTTGATAGAACACTCATTGTGACAGAAATTCTCCCTACACAAACAGCAGAAATACAGTAAAATCACTAGCCAGTACATCCTTTCCCCCTGAAAACGTAACTCTTTACTAACAACAGAGCTTTCAGTCCTTGGTTAGTGTATCTTTTTGTCTGAACACCTGAGAGTGTTGATAGTAGCTTAGATCAAAGGTCCAAGTAGTTCAGGGTTTTGTATCTCACATTGTCTGAAAGTAGACGTCTTGGTAAGAATTCAAGAATTGATCACACATGTGCTAGTTTCCTGAACAATCACCCAGATTCCAAACATTTCTGCTTCAATACTTTAAATCATGTCTGAAACTTTCAAAACAGGCTAAGTTGTTTAGACACGTATGTCCAACTAATGGTAGCAAAAGACATTTAGAAGACACTAAATAACTTGATTATTTTTCTAATTTTGATTGCCAACAAGAATGCAAACCAAAGTAGGACCTATTTAATTCTATGGTAATGCAGCATGATCATTCCATCATGTTGAATAAGAGGAACCAGTACCTATCTGAAAATTATTGTGATTTCAGACAATAAAGCTACCTGCTTCAGTACTTGATCTGATACTCTGGCGTCTGCCTTCATCTGAATCTTTGTGTATCAAATACCCATTCAAAGTGAAGTGAATGGCTGTTTGATCCATATCATCCACTAGCTTGTATGCTCGTTCCTACAAAAGAAAAACCCAACAAAATCACAGAATCACAGAATCATAGAATCCTGGAATGGTTTAGGCTAGAAGAGATCTTAAAGAACATCTTCTTGTACCTCCCTGCCCTAAGGGACACCTTCCCCTAGCCTAAAGGTTACTTAAAGCCCCATCCAACTTGGCTTTGAACACTCCCAGGGTTACAGAATCCGTAATTTTTCTGTGCAACTGTTCAGCCCTCACCATCTTCACAGTAAAGAACAGCTCAATCTGTATAATTTAGTTTGAGCTGCACCTAAAAGCAATTGGAAGCCACCAAAGAACACAGATGCTCCAATAGCTTCTTCTTACATATTTGATTGCTTACTATGTCAATCACAGCATAGCACTGAAAACACTTCAGTCATTGTGGAGAATTTGAAGATACGGATTACTGATCACCTGTCTGTGTAATATAAATATGGAAAACTTCAGCTCCAAATAGAAGAGTAGTGCTTTATTTGATTCCACAAGACTGATTTCCCTTCTCTGGAATTGTGTAATGGTTGCTGTAACAAGTAAAGCAGCACAGAAGTGATAAAGACTTGGGAATACTTTGTTTGGTTTTCTCTTCCCTTAGATGTTGGTTTTGACAGGGATAATTTTCTTCACAGTAGCTACTCTGGGGCTATATTTTGGATTTGTGCTGAAAACAGTGCTGATAACACAGGGATGTTTTGGCAATTGCTGAGCAGCACTTGCACAGAGTTCTGCTCCCCACCCCACCTCATCACTAACTCACCCATCTGAACAAAAGGATATTCCATACCATATGGAGCCATGCTTAGCATATAAATCTGGGGGAAGAAGAATGCTGGGGGGACGAAGAAGAATGGGGGAATGGTATCTTACCAAGCAACCATTAAGTTACATGGAGCACTGCTTTCCTAGGGACTGTTGAACATCTGCCTCAAGTGGTGAACAAATTCCTCATTTTGCTTTGCACAGCTTTTGTTTTCCTTATTAAACTGTCTTCATCTCAATCCATGAGATTTCCCACTTCTGCTCCTCTGATTCTCTCCACTGTCCTACCATGGGAGAGTGAGTGAATGGCTGTGTGGGGCTTAGTGACCAGCTGGGATTAAACCACGATATCTGCCTAAAGCTGGGAATAATTCAATACCAGAGTTAGAGGAGCTGTTCCTAAACCCTTTCTTTCAGGGTGTATAATCCTTCCCAGGGAGGAGTGGAAGACAAAGGCATCACTCCATCCATGTGATTGCCTGTGTTGCTGGCTGTATATGTTAATGGGAGAAGGCTGCTCCAGGGTAACACAGTGTGTGCCCTGCACATATAAATGTGAATGTGACTCTCGGATATTTTCTGGCTGTCTGTTGCTCACTCCTACTCATCATGAATAAAGATTGTCAGTGATTTCACTAAACACATTTTTGAGCTCTCCTATAATTCAATCTTCATGAGGATATTGAAGTATAATTCTTACAGACTGAGAAAAGCCTTGTCTTTTGTCCTTTAACCACCACAGAACGGGAAAAATAACTGAGATTAGCTGCATTAATTACCTTCACTGACAGATGTTGTTCTGTAATTGTAATATTCTATCACTGAATAAATGCATCAATGTTTTTAGACTTTTACCCTTTATGAAAACCCTTTAAGAACCATTGGCAGTAAATATGTAATAAGATTTAGCCACATTAAAAGAAAATTTACTTGGTTTTAAACAAAAGGAAAACACAAAACCAAATAATTGCAAAAAATTCTGGCTTTATGGGTCATGCCACACTTACTTTAAAGCTGAATCTGACAATATCCCGGGGACTATGGGGATTATTAGCTGTCAAGGTACGTGTAACTTCTGCTTTTAATTCCTTTGGAATGGAAACAAAATAGTATTGTAAATAAAACTGCATTACTAACACAACATACAGCAACAAAAATCACCATGTTTATGCTCATTTCTGTGATGTGTAGTTCATTGCAGATACCTCATGTGCAGGTGATGCCACCGCAAGAACAGTGCTTAGGGCCAACCTGGCTGAGAGTGGAATCCAGAACAGTCATCCTGTTTCCTACCACAGTATTTCAATGGGCTTCCTTGGTTTTAGGTCTTATCTAAGATATGGTAGCACTTGAAAAATGCTAGCTGCATTCTACAGGGTGAGACAGACAACTTGCATTTTTAAAATTTACACTGTCCAAAAATAAACAGTAAGCTCAGTAGCAGTACTTTCAGGATTGACCACTGTTAACCAAAAAAAACCAAATACAGCTGTTAACTATTTTTACTGCCTAAGTTGGGAGATGTACATAAAGCTCCCATGTCACAGCTAATTTAAGGACAGGGAACAATACTAGAGTTTCATAAGGCAGTGAGAAGAGAGAAACAACTGCAATTGGAAGGGTGACCAATTACAATGCTACTGAACCAATATGGGAAAAAATAGCAATAATACTGTAGGACATTTCTCTGTCCTGTGTATTGCACACAGGCATCTGAAAAGGTCAGGGTTGGCTCTGGGTCAGGGTTGACTGGAAGCCCCAGCCCCATTTTCCCTTTAGGATTAGCTCTAGGCAGTCACAGCATTTTAAGCCCAGAACTGGGTTTCAAAGCCCATTCTCCCTGTTTTCCTGTTGAAGCCATTTCAGCTGGTACTGCAGACACCATACTTCAGCAAGTACTGGAGTTTTACTCATGCAGAATTTCCTTCAAGGTCAGTGGATAGGCTTCTGTTTATGGAGTTTTATACACATCTCATGTACAATGACAAGAAAGATATTGCTTTACTCACAGCTTCAGTTAGCCTCAGCTGATCTGGGGATCTGACTACAGCCCTTGCTGTCAACCCATCCTCTCCTGTTTCAGAGCCATCTTCATCCTGGAATAGGAATAACAAGCTCAGTAATGTCACAAGACTGACAGTTTTGCTCCTTGCCAAAGCAGCACTTCTTGAGGCACAGAGCAAAGAGATAAAAACATTTCCCCACCCATCTTTGCTTTGAGCAGAGCAGAACCCCAGAAATGGCAGGTCAAAATGTGAAGGTTTTCATATGGCTACACTTGCCTGCAAGAGTTCAGTGGGTTGGAGGAGCTGCAGTCTGAAGATAATTCCTGCCCTGCCACAAAATTGGATTAACTCCAATAACAAAATTCAAGTGATTCCACTTCAATCTCCATTTAAAAGTTGGCAATTCTGTTTCCCTTGCCATGTAATACCCAAGGGTATTATAGGACTTAAGGACTACTCAAGGGCACAAGCCAAGAACCTGCAATTACTCCTGATGTGTTAGTCTATAAGCTACCCTTAGAATTCAGTTTCAAATGCAAAGCTGCAGGGATGTGGCTCCTGGAGGAATGTTAACCAATTTCTTGCAAAGGCCAGCATGTCTCCATTCTCCCAACAACAGCCTGCTGCTCTCCCTGGGCTAACATTGGGTTGATGTCATGATATAAGGTCATTAAAAATAAAATGAATCACTGCAGGAATGAATTTTAATTAACTGTCCTTAAAAAAAGCCTGTCAGAACACAAAGCTGCTGATTAAAGCGCTGAACTGCTCCAGGCAAAATTTTTCCCCCAGTTCAAAATGTGTAATAAGTTGATTTAAAATAAGTCATTCATTCTTGTAAATACAGTTCTCTTAGGCCTTCTAACTTTACAGCCATACAAAGCTGAGGATGAGTCCAAGGTGCAAGTACAGTTTATGGCTGAAGCTATAGAGGCTGGACCCAGTAATGCTTTGCCACCTGCAGAGCACCACAAAGTTAAAAAGCACAATGCTCTGTCAAAATGTGCAGTGGCTGAAAGTAACAGAAAATTTTGCATATTCCATGAGCCCAAGGAAAGTCACAGGCTGCAGCCTTATTTCTTTCCCCAAGGGAGCTGAAATGAGGCAAGCTGTAAGGAAGGTCAGGCATTCTGATACACAAGAGACAATGACTGCAGAATAGTTGTTTGTGATTTAATGCTGCCCACACGAACATCTGCTTGTAGGACATTTATCATACACAATCTGATGCCAGTTAGTTGCCAGTGGCTGTTTTCCCAGGTGAATCAGATATGAAGTATTGTGGTTTTAACATTTTTATATATGATTTTCATTTAAAAGTAAATAACTTTCAATTTTTAAAGGGTGAAAAGAGGAATATTTAATGACACTGTGATTTGTCCCAAGAAAGTGAAAAGCTGTTTATCAATATGCCTTTTTAAAGGCATGTAGACTGTTCTTCCATCCCTGTCAATGGAGCTAAGTAAGAGGAAGTTAGATAAATCAGGGTATTCTAATAATTTATTTGCCCAACAGTAAAAACATTATTGTGAGTCAAAAAAGTTAAGGCTATTCTCCCTAAGGTTTTTACTTTGTTAAGTGAATATGGGCTATACTTTAAATTTTCTAAACTAAGCAGGTAGTTTTCTCACAGTCTGAGTCAGCTTGTATTTTTGGAATTCACATCCCAAACATTTTAATGCTTTCATATTGCATTTTACCCAAATTGTGCCTTTGTTCCAGGTGACATTTTTTTGTCCTAACTTGCTGGTGTATTTCCCTTCTCAATGGAAACCTACAGCAAGCTCTTACTGCTAAATCAATTGATATTTTACCAGGTTTTTAATAAAAAATCTCATTGTTCAGATTAAATCTTCTTTGCATCTCTTAGCTTAAAAAAAGGAAAAAAAGAAAAAAGCAGTTTAAGACTTGAGAATCTTACCCGTTTTTTATGTCCAGCTTTACCAGCTTTTCCTGCCTTTCCTCCTGAAGGTCCACTTTGGCCCTAAAGTGAGAACACATCCAAAGTAAACTTTCAAAGCACCTTTTTTTGCGAATATAACTACAGCAGAATAAAAGTTTAATGCTTGCTCCAATGGTATCTTTTGAAAGCTGAGTATGCCAATATTCTGTCTATAAATTATCTGAAGGAAAGACAGTCACTTTCACAACACAAGACAGGGATTTTTAAGCATGAAGAAATGTCAGGCTCTGTCCTAGAAGAATGCTACTAGTTTGTCCTAATCTGTGATACACCCAAAAGTCATACACACATTTTAGTGCCTTGGTCAAACACACTAAAAGGCTGCTTCCGTCCCAAGTGCTTGCAGGGCACAGGGAGCCCAAAGACAGTAGACCCACACCCACAAAGCCATGAGCACTGAGAAAACATGGAAAACACTGATGAACAGCTGGGAAATTAACCACTGTCAACCCCCCTGCACACATGAAAGCACAGAAAATTTATTATGACAGGTTTTAAGGAAAACAATTAAATAGGTGTTTATAGGGTGCCTTATAGAGGAAGACTACCCTACCAAGATTCAAGGAATAACAGAAGGGTACCACTGACAAACCTTTGTGAAAATTTAACAGAAAGTGGGAGAGGAAATGAAGAGGATGCTTTTGAGGAGATGCTGAGGGACAGACAGGACCATGAACCCTAAAGGAATAGGGAGAGCTGATAAAAAAACAAAGGAAACAATATTAGAAACCTTGGAAAGGACAGTTTCAGGATGGATCACAACTAACATTTGGTGGTATGGATGAAAAAAGCAGAGGAGTTACTTGGAAAAAAGTATTTGACTTTGTGACAGAAAAGAAGGGGATACTAGACAAGAGAGAAGGAAAACGAAGGGGTGGGAGAGCAAGATTGATTTTCTTCAGAAGAACATTAGAGTGTGCCTTTCAGTTCAGATCAAAGGTCCACCTAGCCAAGTATCTCTCACCAACACTGTTCAAAAGAAGGTATCTATTCTATTCTCTCCAGGATGACCTCTTAGCTTGCCACAGGGACTTGAACCAGAAATGCTATCCTTTCTTTTTCATATCAGTGAACCATTTTACCCACAAATTTATTCTGTGATTTTGGAATCCATGCACAACTTCCACAGCAAGGACTCCTGCAGTACAGCTACATGGTAATGCAAAGAATCACTGCTTGCTTTTTAAGTCTGCCATTTGTTTCTCTCAGCTGGTTTTGCTAGTTCTTCTTCTGGAAAGCCCAGTTTTATCACAGTATCTATTCTTCCTCTTGTCTTTCATATGTCTTAAGAACACTTTCAGGAGCACAAACCTCCACACAGATTCCTACACTCCCCTCGTGATTCCCCTTCATTATGAAAATTAAATATTCTCTTCCACCTCCTACTTTCTATGTAGTAAACACTTAAGCAGCCATAAAGACTTTGACCCAGAATCTCCAAGTATTGTTCATTAAGCCCCATTACTTGTTAAGACTTAACAATAAGAATTCAGAAAAGAAATATTTTCAGAGAAGAACAAAGTTCAGCAAAAATGTGTCTCTGTGTTATTTCTCTTAGTACAAGCTAAGACACATAAAACTGCTGTTACTAACAAAGCATTGGGGATTATCTTTATTCCAGAAGATACATATTAAAAATGATGAAAAATGAGCAGAACAATACATTTCTATGCTTAGAAAATGTGCCTCACTTTGAAATACAAATTTTTGTGATGCAGGTGGAGAAAATAAAAGTTATAACATTTTCTTTATAGTCCCACTGTGGGCTGATTGCAGAGCAGAGAGGCTAAGATGTCCTGTGTCACAACCACTACTGAGACGACTGAATCACACAGCTGGCCTGTATCCTCTACATGATTGCTTGGCAATGGGCAACAGAGGGTTCT
Organism: Toxostoma redivivum; assembly: GCA_013397375.1. Lineage (NCBI taxonomy): Eukaryota > Metazoa > Chordata > Aves > Passeriformes > Mimidae > Toxostoma > Toxostoma redivivum. Next base: position 37,166 of record VXBI01005128.1, on the reverse strand, counting down.
CTCTCACGAGGACTTGTTACATGTGAGTTAAATGTGACTTAAATATATTTTCAAAGCAGAATTTTATTCAGATCCAAATAAAAATCAAATTCTTAATTTTAAACATGAAACTAAGTCTGCTTACTATTATCCTTTGTAAATGGGCCTACAAAAGCATTTATCCATTAGCAAAGGCATTGCCAAGGCGATCTGAGGATAATTAGTTTTAGCAGGTGCAGATTTCAATTAACATAATCTGAAGAGACACTGTGAATAAATATCTGCAACAGTATTAAAATCCAAAAGTGAGACCAAAGAATGCACTAAAAGGAGTGCACTAGAAGGAAGCACCACAAATCCTGACCTGCTTCCCATAACATAAGGAGCTTGTAGAGTAGAACACGAACAATTTTTCTAATCAACCAGAGACCTGTGTAGTCGGCGCTATTTCCCTTGTCTTTGTACAGTACTATCATGGTTTTATGACTGGAATTTAATGATGCAACATAACATCAGGCCTGATATGAAAGAGAGACCCTGAAGAGACTCAGGATATGGCATAGAGGAGTACAGGAAGGGGATGACAAGACATGGGGCACATACTTGACATCATAGACCTCACAGCTGTAAGCATCTAACCACTGGCCAGTTAGAGAATTGCAGATCTGCAGACAGGGGAACTGAAGAAAATCTGCTTTAAGAGTAGCAAAGAAAGAATAGTATCTAGCACACTGAAAAAGCACCATATGCAGTAATATCAGGTGTAATGCGGAGCATCAGACCAACAGAAAAAGAAAAGTGTGAAAATATATTAGCTAACATATAAAAGAAACTCCAGATGAAGAAGAAACTATCAAAATGGACATCTTATTGTCCCCAGTGAAAGTCTTTGGTTGCTGTTATCATAACATCCCCACTAACACCATCACCACCAGCAAAATCAAATCATCAACTTTAGGAATCAGAGCACTGGAAGAAGGGTGAGCACAATACCAGAAAAGAGGTAGAAACTGGGAAGCTTTCATGCAACAACTTTAACCACAGTATCACTATTAATGATTTTTTTTTTTTTTTGCACAGAAGTATTTCTTATTTTCTTTGATTAATACATCTGGACTGACCATAATGTTTAAACTAAAATTTCAGTCACACTCACATGAAATCTTTAGTTTTATAAGTTGTGCCTTCTCTTTGCCCATGAACAACATTTTGAGTGCAAATAAGTTTGCAGACAATTGCAAAATACAGAACCTGTCTCAGAAAGTCTTAACTTTGACCATATGCACGTTTTTAAACTTTATCAAAGGATGGCTGTTGTGTATGACTGGGAGAGGGTATCCACAGAAGATGCTTCATTACATGTCAGTGAGATTTACCAGCCTTCTCCATGCCTCATGCCTGCTTTCCTACCAGCCTCTACTTGCTGACTGAGACAGTTTGCTTTGGGGCTCCCTGGAGCTAAGCAAAGTATTCCCTACAGCAGGGAGCAAGCATATGACTGACAGAACATAAAGTTATACTTATTATGTCTGGTATTTTGAACTAAAGCAGCTCCAACTACTCCCTCCAACCAGAAGAGTTATGCTTTAGAACTACTTTGCTATGACACAGATCCTTCGTCAAATGCTGCACTGTATGGACACAGCCCATGCCAAAGACACGATAAACCTGAAGTGGGAGGATGGGAGCCAGCATACAGAGATCAGTGTGAGTCTGGGGCTTTCTTCCATGTGTGCTTCACAAAGATAGGACAGCCATACCTGGAGCAGTCCTTAAGAAGGAGCTGGTCCTTAGCTTATTCTGGGGTTGTTCAGCAAAACTCTTGTCTCCTGCCCAGATAAAACATCCCTCACAATGCAGAGACCTAATTCAACAACAACAAAAGTGGAATTACTTATTTGTTGGATATTCTGGACTCTTGCAAGTGAAGGTGGAGACAGTAACCCCACTTGATTCAGTACTTTACAGAAGGCAGCATAAAAAACAAAGACATACACTGAGCTGCAAGCATCATCCCTGCTAGTGCTACCTATGCTGCAGGTTTATCCCAAAGTATTTCAAACTTTTGGAACCCAGCTGGAAGATGGCACAAAGATGAAAAAATAAGATGAGGAAAGATGAGATCCTAGTATTTTGGCAATATTAGAAGTAGATGAAGGTCACCAAAACTAGTAGATCTGTTTAAAATTATTACAAGAAGCAAGCTGCGGAGCAAACATAATTCAGTCAAAAATACAAAATCTTTTACTCAGTCTCCTAATTCAGATAATAGCACAAACAATACCACTGTGCTGCTTGATGAAAAGGGCAGTTCTGACATGCCTTTTTATTGGTGTATCTGTGCTTTGTTCTTTTGCAGGGTTTCTTTGCAAGCTCCCGTTCTCTGTAAATCTTTCCAAAGCCAACACACTTCCCTTTTTCATACATTTTCTTAAAAGTTCTCTCTGCTACATTAGCTGTAAAGAGTCCTCAATACCACCTAGGTAGTTTGTGTCCTGCCACCATGGCTCAGAATGATTGTTATTGCTTCCTCATTCTTCTTTTTACTGTAACAATGCATTACCCATAAACTATGATTAAAAATGTAATCCTTTTGCTCTGACAGCTACCTAAAATACATCACATGGTGTTTGTACAATAGGGAAGAGGTCACGAACACATCTGCAATACAAATAAAAAAAATTATAACTGTGAATCAACATAATGAGTGTATATTCACTAGTAAGACTTCTACAATAACTTGCCTTCATATGCAAGTTTAAAATTCAAGTACATTTTTGTGTATCACATTAGCTACAGGGGAAAAAAAGTTAACAGACTATTATTAACATCTCAAAGAGAAGCATTCAGAACTTAGAAAATGTGAGAATTAAGGTTGCCGGGGAAACATTGTGCCATTGGGCACAAGCATTATGATATACAGCTTAATTCCATAGCCACACACTTTGTTTTTTGTAAGTCTCCTGCCTGACTTCAGTTCTCCCAGGTTATGTTGCTATAGATTATTGGTTTGTATTGTTCAGCATCTAGAGTGGTGAGGGCTTTTTGTAGTACACAGCATAAGTCAAGACATCCAACAAAGAACTATTCAATCCAAATAGCTAAATTTTAGCAAATTCTAGATAAACTGAAGATATTTTTGATACAGGGGAAAAAAAATCAACAGTATTCCTGAATCTTCTTAATAAATGTGCTCCTATCTCTGGCTTTAATAATAATATTAATTAACAAGAAGAGGAGTGTGAATAGTCATGAGGAATTTAAATTAAGAAAAAAAAGGAGACATGGTTGCTAGGGAACTAAGGAACAGGCAGGAAGCATTAAGGACCTTCTCACCTCCAGGTCACTATCATAACTCTGAGCACTCCAGGCGATGCCCAAGTGCTCCAGAGAAAAATGCCAGAGTCAGAATTAATGAAGGCTAATCATGTTTTACTCTGATGACTATCTCTTACATTAAAAAAATTAACAGATTGCCACACTTCCAACAGTGAAAAGATATTAGAAGCCCATAACTGCCACAGTACTTAAATGAAGGCTACAGAAGACCCAAGTGACTGTTTCTTTCTGGATCTTTCTTCTAGGTGATAGTAGCTAGATAGTACCTAGAAATTCTTCCCTGGGCTAGACATCTACTATGCTACAAGACAAATTGACTATTGACTACAGCAAAGATATCATAATCCAACAAGATTATAAATATGAAAAGAGGAAACAGATGAAAAGTGATGTTTTAAATGCCATTTAATATTCCTTTTTCTTCTCACAGCTCCCTCTATTGCAGACAAGCCACTGAGAGGCAGAAACAGCTGCAAAATCAAGTCCTTCGGCAGGGAGTCTTCCTGCTGCTTAGCTATCCAACAAGCATTTTCAATTGTATTTTGGGTAGGATGTCTGGGTAACATATATTTAATTTTTCTGTAGCCATAAAATAGGAAAACAAAAATAAGAAGAAACTACTGGCTACTTTCTAAAGACTATTGCTGTAAATGAAAAAAAAAAAAAATTTAAAAGAAAGCCCTACCAGGCTGGCATTTCACAAGAGGTATCATATTTCGGCATTCAAAAAGAAAAAGATGGTGTGGACATCCACCAAAGACATGCAATACTTTGTAGAAGCTTTGCCCTCAACCCCCTAGTAATGTTAACAGGTTACCCTGCAATGGAGAAAATAAAAAAATCACACTCAACCATACATTCAGGTCTTGTTCTTCTTGTTTACTCTATCCACATTTTTTTTCACATCGCTCTCCCTTTTGTTGGTGGCATAACAAACAGTCACTAATTGCTAATCTGAGACTCATTAACTGAATCTATACAAAACTATCAGTACCTATTGCTATTTGGTATTCTTGACTGAATAGCAAAATTTCTGAAGTTTTTTTCCAAGTCTGCTTCCTTCTGAACTGCTTTTTTCTAGAGCCCTACTTTTCAACTATTTTATCATTTGCTGCACAAAACCTCTGACTTGTCAGTGGCAATTCTGGTGGCAAATAAATCATCCTGGTGACCTAGGAAGCAGAGATTTACTCTCAAGAGCTAGTGTTCCTTTAAAACCAGGCTGAATCCTTGCTTAGTGAGCACAAAAATCTTCCAGAAAAAATGTGTCTATTCCTCAGGTTCAGCCCCAAGGCCGGCCCTGACTATCCAAACAGGAGATGCAATGATTGTTACCACATGTGCTGTGCTTCCATCCAGGATAAGGGCTGTCACTACAGCCTTTGCTGACTGGTACATCCTTCTCCCATATTGCCAGATTAAACCATCCCTTTCAGACTAGATCTTTCAATGGGCCATCATATCGTGAGGAGCCAGACACTACTACTCACTGACTCCTTGAGAAATGTAAAATTTCTCCTTATGCTTAAACCATAAGAGTGGACAAGTAGACCTGGATTCACAGATCCAGCCTAAAATACCAGAGAACTCAGTAGCAGGGATGATGCAGGTTGGTCAGTCTGACAAGCTGAAGTGTCAGGTCATATTAAGCAAATTTTCCAAGAGCTGAAAATTGATTACGTATTAATGAAACACTCATCAGGGCAAATTACAAACCCAGACTATATTTTTTAATATCATTGAAGATGATATTAAAATATATCCTGCAGCCTTTCTGCTCCCCATGCTAGCTGTCGCCATAACACAATCAGGCTCACAGCTGAGCAATCACAGAACGCTCCTGTTAAGTTTAGTTCATCTTCCTGAGGAGAGACAGTCATTCCCACTTCCTCTACAGCACAGCACAGAGATTAACTAGAATTGTGGGGAAAATATAATGTACTTGTAAGGTAGTAATATGCTTGCTGGATTCTAAAAGAGGTAGAGACATTATGACAGCTAAGCTTAGCATTTCTGTGGAACTATTTAATAAGTTTCCTGCTAGCTTTTTATTCCTGTTTTGGATATTAGCAAACTCCATAGTAAACCACCAGTTGGCACAAGAAGCAAGAAATCACAGCATGGAAACAAAGTCACTTCCAGCCTGCCCTGCAGCAGATACTTATTTGCACACACTAGGGATGCCAATTTAAGAGCTATTTGCCAATGCATTCTATAATGTTTTCTGAGCAACACTAAATGGAATGTTTGTTTTATATTCCATGGATGTTTTAATGCATGTTTAAGAACAAGTAAGCACCTTAAAAGCCTTCTCAGGAGAAAAAAAAAAAAAAAGAAAATAAGAAAATACAAAAAAAAAGTAAACTGTGTCTCATTGTTTTCTGTCTTTGGGGAAGGGATCTATTTGTTTCTTTTATGACTTGCTGAACAGCAAAGAAGCTGTTTCCATGTCAGTGGATGTGCAAGACCACAAGGGTAACAAGAAAATGCCTCTCTGTCCTAATTCAGACCCTTTCTTAAGACTGCTTAAGTGATATGTTCCTGACAGTGGTGTTAACCCTGACAAGATTGAACAGTCTGGTTTTGTATTTTAAATTCCAAATGTGTGCAAGGTCTGCTAAGGAACCATAACAAGATCTTGCTTCTCCTTGAGGTGGGTGCAGCCACAGAGGTGTACATTAGCACGGGTGCTCTACACAGCTCACTCAAGATTTTTCCTTGAGCTACATAGCAAAGGCACAGAAATCTGAAACAATACGTCCAATCTGTCAAACATATTCAAAATAACAATCTCAAAATCGCTGGCCACTTTCTCTCATCACCCAGGACTACACACGGGACTGACACAAGACCACTAGGGTGCCGTTCTCTGCCCTAACACTTTCTGCATGTCCATGCACATGCCACATACATCAGTGTTTTTAACATCACACTTCTGAGTGTCCTGTTTGCCATGCTCAAGACTTCATTTTTCAGGGAAGCTGAGAATGTGATGTACCCATTCCCTTGAGTCTGATGCATGGAAGTTGGATTATGCCTTTCCATAATTCCACATGCCTACAAAAAGTTATTGAGCTCAACTGTGCATATCATATTTCAGATCTGAAAGCAATGGTGTTATTGAAGTACAGAATATACATAGGAATTATTTCCAAAGCTGTATTAGGAGCACAAAGATCCAGACATACAATGCTATTTTAAGACTTTGAACACTGAAATATTGAAATTTCCTATTAATGTACACAAACATACAAAAGCCTATAGGCATTTATAAATAAGGCTTAGTCAAATCAAGCAAATTATCTGGAACACCACAGACTTTAATTTTTATCATCAATTCAACTTTGACATATTTTCACCCATCAGGAGGCTGGAGACTGAGGTGGAGGCAGAAATCACATAGAAAAGAAAAAAAAAGAGTGAAATAAAGCAAGAAACTGATGTTAGAGGAGAAGGCAGATACAAGACAGGAATAGAAGAAGAGCAGACAACCCCCACATAAGGGAGAAGAAGAAAATAATAAGAATTGATCACAAAGCATGTGAAGAACACGGAGCCATGAAAGCAGAGAAGGAGCTGGAAGTGATATATGGCAATATGGAACAGGTGTACAGATAAGTATCCCAGCCTTGAGAACAATCTCAGGAAGAAAATTTTCAGTGAAAGCAGTTAACAATGAAAAACCTAAGAGGCAGAGCAGAATAAAGCAATATATAAAAAACCAGAAGAATAAAAAGCACAGGGACAGGGGAAAAGAGCATAATTCTACAGGAGAATTCTTGTCAAGAAATGGAATCTAAACCCTGACCCATCAATCGGTTTTACAGTGGCAGTGGCCACTATGGCCCAGTAGATATCAAATGTCAGGCCCTGTATGGGCAGTAAATTGCAAAGGTATCCACCCCCCACACTCCCAAAGCCACTGAGATGCCATCTGTACTCTGAGTCAGGGAAAATGAGGCAAAAGCCTCTGGACTCAGAGCCAGGTAGTCAACCTCACAATTCCTCCACTGCAAGAATATTCTAGGAGATAAAAGGATGAGAAACAGCAATCGGATTTAACAAGCTCAAGGCAAAATAGGAGATGCAATACAGAAAAAGTTAAAATTATTGCCTTTTAAGTTATTGTGATGAAAGTTATGTGAAAAGCCAAACAACCACAGAGTTCAAACAGTTTATGATGTTTCAAGAGCTTTAAAATAAAAGGAAGGCCTTTACAGTACATTAAGTTTTTCTAACATGTCAATCAAAGCCTCTCCATTTCAGAATATTTGATATAATGGCTACTGAAAATGACAAAAATATTTATGTGGAAATTTTGAAAATAAAAGAAACTGAAATTCAGAGCAAGCATTTAATCCCCAGTTTAGTTTGCATCATTATTGTTTCTTTTTACAATTTTAGCATAAACATGTTCAATATCTAGGACTAGATGTGGGTTTTGATTCTGAGTTTGTGCCCTTTGAAAACTTCATAAAGTCCTTTGTATCTTGGTACTTATTAGTACTTACTAGGGAATTAGGAACGTCAGAGTCCCTAATTCCTCTCACTCTTGCTTACATGCCTGATAACCCTCTTCCCATGAACCCTAACATCAAGTACATTGGGATTGATCTAAACATATTAACAAAAGGGTTTTATCAGCCAGGCCATCATCTGCTTTTAAATCAAACACTTTGATACTCCAGTAGCAGGGAAGTCCCAGGAATTAATCATATTAATCTGAGTTTTTCATCCTAAAACAGGATGCATGCAGACATGCCCACACATGGCCCATAGAGGGCCCAAAGGAATATAGTGAGGTCTCACAGACACAGACACCACAGTACTGTAGGGTTAGGACCAGGAAGAGTAGTAAATGACTCCTCTTCATTGCTTGAGCCGAGTAAAAACCAAATAGCAAAGCAAAAGGAAAGAGACAAAACTTACAGCTGAATATAACTGAAATATTTTTTTAAATTTTTGTAAGAAAAAGGATTTTATTCTGTCTGCTCAGTGTCTCTGGGAGATCCTCGGGCAGGCTGGAGACACTTTCAGTGCATTAGAACCTGCCTTGGAAGGGGTATTGCTGGAAGTGTGATGAAATGGCCTGAGGAGTTTGTAGTCTCACAGGATTGAACACGGTGACAGAGTGAAGGGTGCTGCAGCTTTGTGACAGGCTAGTTGAACAGCTATGTAACGCCACAGACTTCTATGAAATGCCACAGAACTCTCAGGGAGCCACGGGCAGCTGAAGGGATAGGGTGACGCAACATAATGCAGCCAAGACTCAACAAGGCCAAGAGGGGCTGTGCTGACTCCACTGCCACACCCAGCCCCGTGGTTTACAGCTCTCTGGGGCAACCTAAGCTCTCACTTCAACCTCTCAGCTCTGCTTAGCAGGACCTGGGTGTATTGGCAGGTGACAAACGCGACTATGAGCCTGCAGTGTGCCCATGCTGCCAATGGTATCCTGTGGTGCATCGGGAAGGGTGTGGCCAGCAGGCCAAGGGAGCTGATCCTGCACCTCCACTGGGCCCTAGCTGAGGGCACATCTGGAGTGCTATGTCCTGTTCTGGGCTCCTCAGCACAAGGAAAACAAGGAGCTACTGGAGAGGGTCCAGCAGAGGCCACAGAGATGATGTGGGGACTGAAACATCACTTTTATAAGGAGACAATGCATGTCCTCATGCACTGCTGGCCCTGTTCAGTTGGGAGAAAACTGAGAGAGGATCTCATTAATGCATATTAATATATCAAAGGTGGGTGCCAGACTCTTTACAGTGGTACCCAGTGACAGGACAAGGAGCAGTGTCTATAAACTAAAACGTAAGAAGCTCCACCACCTCAACGTGAGGAAGAACTTCGTTAATCTGAGGGTGGCCGACCACTGCAACAGATGACCAAGAAGATCCTGGAGTCTCCCTCTCTGGAGACATCCAAACAACACTTGGACTTGTTCCTGTGTCACCTGCTGCAGGTGACCCTGCTTTGGCTGGGGGGTTGGCCTGGATGATCTCCAGAGGTCCCTTCCAACCTTAACGAATCTTGTGATTCTGCGAACCCGGAGGGAAAGATTTGCTCTCCGCAATGTGACGTCACGGGTGGCGGTTTGAGGAACGGTGACATCACCGCTGGTGTCACACCAAGGATAGAGCTCAGAGCAGGAGCCGAGGGCAGCAGAGTCACAGCGGGGTTGCATAGCGACGTTCCCTATGGTGGGCCGCCGCCTGCCGCGAGGCGCCGCAGTGACGCCATTCATGTGTGACGTCACGGCGTATGCGGTGACAGCACCACGGCGTTGCCACCACGGGAGTGCGGCAAGCCCTTACCTGCCGGCGCTTGTCGGCCGCCTTGGCGGGCATGGCCGTCCCTCACTGCAGCGGCCGCCCTTCGCCGCAGTCCCGCGCCCACACGGTACGCCGGAAGTTGACGGCGGCAGCCATGGCAACGCGCCGGAAGCGGCGGATGGACTTTTCCATTCCTTCAACCCCCCCGCTTTCCCGTCGAGGGAGTGAATGGTACATCCAGCTGCCGCTGCAAACAGAGCGCCGCGGCCCGGGGAGTGACAGCGGGCCCCGCCCCTTGATTAATATTCAAATAAGGGGCGGGGTTACTGGGAACGGAGCAGCAGGGCCTCGACCTGATGATCGAGGCCCCACCTGCTCATGAATATTCAATGAAGGGGCAGGCCTCGG
>VXBI01005128.1:0-26056 GCA_013397375.1 Toxostoma redivivum | reverse complement strand
CCGCGATGGAAACGCCGCTCCTCCCGGAGCATCCCGGGGTGTTCTCCCGCCGGCGGGCACGGGAATGGCCCGGGAACGAGGGGGCAGCGGCGGAGGGAATGGGGAGCCCGGCTGGAGGCGATGAGGACGGATGGGCTTTTAATTGGCTTTTACAAGATAGGTGAGGTGTAAGCAGGAATAGGGCGGTGCTTGTGCCCAGCCCGGGCTGGGAGCTGCGGGGAGCGATGCTCCCCGGGGACAGCAGAGTTGCATGGGGTGGGTGTGAAGTTATACGCGCTGTGAAGCCGCAGGACCTTCTCCGAGGATGGTTTTATAGCCTGCTCTCGACACTAAGCTGTAGTGAGGAGATGTTCGTCTTGTGTAAAGTCCAGGTGTTCTGTAAAGAAACATCTCTGTCAAATTAGCTTTGCTCACATAAAATTGTTTGCGTAAGGAAAGCAGTCTGTGAGGGTTTGACGCCATGCCATGGCATGTGTTTTTCATACCAGGATGTTTTTTCACATCGTAGACACAATTGTACTCAATTAATGAGCTCTGAAGAGCCTGACATAATGGTTATACTACTACATGGGACCCTGGGGAATCTTTGCAGAGAAGGAAGTGTGCAGGCTCACAGGACTTTGCAGATATATAAGTGGGCAGGTAGAGTGGTCCTGGGGTTTTGATAGCTTCTGAAATGTGTTCCAAAGGAAGGCCAGCTGGCTGGCAGCCAGGGGAGATGCTAGACCATCATCAAGTAGTGCGAGACTTCTTAGGAGCGTGTGGCTGCATTGCTCCAATGCCACAGGCTTGTTTGTGTCTGTGTTGTGCCTGTCTGCTTGCCGCAGAACTCTTGAATATGTTTGCCCATTTCTGTTTTCTACCTGGAAGAGGTTCTCTTGTGTGTTCCCCTACCCTTACTCCTGTATTCCTCAGTCTCTGCCTGGAGGTGTGTTATCAGTAACCTGGGACCTGTTGAAATACAGTTCATCTTGGCATTAAAGTGAAAGCTGGATAACGGGCTCGCTTGCTTAAGGTGTTGATTCCTTTTGGTACCTGGAGTAAGCAGTTCCCATCTCAGCATCTAATTTTGTGAGGCAGGCATATGAATTGTTTGGGAAGGTAGAAAGAACTTTAATGAAATACACAGTTTCTTTTGGCAGCAGGTGAGGATAGGTTATTGCCAGGTTTATGCTAGCACTGAAGGACTTCTGAGATTTCTAATATATCCAACCATACATTATTTAGAATTGATGCACACACAACATCAGTTCCTTGTTGCAGCTAGTGTTTGTGAGAAGTTGAGAGCACAAAAAATGTCTTGTGAACAGAAAAGCTCTACAAGGTGTACAGACTCAAATTATCCCTCAGTGGCAAGAAAAACATTTCTCTTATTGTAGGGGTATTGATAATTTCTGAAACTATGCTTAGTTTGGGTTGCATTCTGGATTTGGTTGTTTTGGGGGTTCTTTTGTTTGGTTTTTTTGTTGTTGCTGCTTTGGTTTTTTGGGGGGTTGCTTTTTGTTTGTTGGCTGTTAGTGGTGGGGGTTTGTTTGTTTTGGGGGGGAGGTTGGTTTCTTTTTTGTTGGTTGTTTCTTTGGCTTCAAACCTTTGTGGTGTGGCAAAAAAACTGTCCATACAAGCTGATGTGGGCTTGTTGCATTACCTACTTATTGTTTGTGGTTTTATATAGAAGACACAACAAATGTGACAAGAATGACCATCTTTATTTGTTTTATTGCAGGCATAGTAGTGAAAGTAGCAAGTTCGAAAAAGCTGTTGCCAGACAAAACAATACTCCTAAGTGTTTTCTAGAAACTCTGTGATAAAAGTGGAAGAGTAGAATTTGCAGATGCATGCATGTTCGCATGGACATGAACCAGGCAGAATCCAAAGAGCTCCTCTAGTCCAACCCAGTTGTCTCAGGACAGGATGGTGGATTGGGCAGCAGTGATAGTAAGCTTAGGAAACAGTTTCCTTCAACATGGAAGAATTAAAAATTTTCCACAAAGGGCTTTAACACTTGCATTAAAAGAATACTCTGAATTTGTGCTTTAGGGTTTCAGTTCTTTTCTAAATACTGGAGCTCATAGTAAAACATTTTGGTTTTGGGGGTCTTGAGTGTTTGGGGGTCTATACACACACTTGCTGTGACTGGGTGTATAGGATTTTTCCACAGGCATGGAGATGTTGACAGTGGTCTCAGAAGTGGGATGTAGCAAGTCTGGTACAGCATTTCTGGTGGTTTCCTCTGCTTTGTAGTTCCTGGTCTGCACTTTGCAGCGAGGGACTAGATGTTGCAAGAATCCTTGCAAGTCTGGGGTTTATTATATTAATTTAATTGGGCACCAGAGTTCTGGCCAATACTACTGCTTTGTGCCACTACAATTACCATTCGTCTGTCACTCTGCCTCCCATTCTGTACTTTAAGGTTGCGGTTTAAACCCAGTTAACAAATAAATCACTCACTGCCACTTGCTCACTTCCCTCCCACCTCAGGATGGGGGAGAGAATAAGACAAGTAAAAGCGAGAAAACTTGTGGGTTGAGATGAAGACAGTTTTATAACTAAAGCTAAAATCATGCAGACAAGCAAAGCAAAACAAGGAATTTATCCACCATTTCCTTTGGGCAGGCAAGTGTTAAGCCATGCCCAGAGAAAAAGGGAGGGCTCCATTACACCTGATGAATACTTGGGAAGATAAATACCATCAATCCTAACATCTGCCCTTGTCCTTCTTGTTCCCTCAGCTTTATATGCTGAGTGGAATATCCCTGTGGTCACTTGGGGTCAGCTGTCCCATCTGTGTGCCTGCCCAACCTCTTGTGCACACCAAGGCTCCTTGGTGGGGTGGAGTGAGAAACAGACAAGGCCTTGATTCTGCAAGCACTGCCCAACAATTGCCAAAACATCCGTGTTATCAACACTATTTTCAGCACAAATCCAAGACACAGCCCCCTAGTAGCTACTGTGAAGAAAATGAACTTCATCCCTGTCAAAATCAGCACAAAAGTACAGAATAACCTTATAATCTCAGTCTTTACTGTCTTCTTCCCAGTTTAAAAGCTTTCCATTCCAGTGGTCTCAGGGAGAGATGTGACTGCCACACTTTTTCACATCCAGAAAGCTGGAGTAAAAGTTTGCTTTTCATATGCTACCTAAAAGTCATTGTGACTTGCCACTGAAGCTATAGATTAAAAAAAAAAAAAGGTTTATAAACCTTATTGCCTGCTAAAAGAAAATAAAGGAGGTTTCTTGCTTGATTTATAGAGAATACACTAGATGAAATCTCTTTTCATCCTGTTCCAACAGGATGTCCCAGGAAAGGACTGTTCCTTCTGTGTGCTGGCCAATGTATGACAGGTCCTGAAATGAGGTTTGTGAAAATAGGCTTTGCTCAAAATCCTGAACTTTGTGTTGTTGACCAGCATGCATGCTTTTTGAATGTGTGTTCATCTGCACAGATAAAGTGTCATCTTAGCTTTTGATGTCTTTATACTGAACTCCAGGACAACTGCTGCTGATCTGCCTGGACACCATCTGACAGGCCTGCCGGTCTGCCTATCTTCAAAATTAAAAGATTGGCTTCTCTTCAGCATGTAGCAGCTATACCTTTCTTAGAAAGCAGTCTGAAACCTTTCTGAACCCTTCTGCCTTCCAGACCTTGCACTATTTATTGATCAGCTGTCTGTCAGGGGTGATAGTGCATTAATGTCTGGTGTCTACTGACTATACATCCTGACAATAACCAGTACTGTAGTCACATAGCAGGGACAGAGAACATGACGTGGCTTTTTACAAAACTAAGTTCTTAAAAGCTCAAATGTGTCTGGTTGGGCAACATTGTCTTTTTGACAGCCTTGTCCCACTAAGGTCTGCATTGGCTTCCCATTGCAAGGCTAAGGGCAGCATCCAACTGTTATATGCTGGACTGAGCCTACCAGGATGCCTGACTCCTGCAAGTTTCTCCCTGCTGATAACAAGTCAGATAGGGATTATGTTGCAGAGCTGAGAAGCATTGGGCCTGCAGGTTGCATGTTGGCCAGGTCTGTCATATATGCCCTCCAACACTTTACATTGGATGCAGTGATGTGAAATTAATAAGATGGGCAGTCATTTTTCTCCTCTTTCGAGCTTGTTTGGTTAAACATTGTGAAGTCAGGCAAGCTGGCTTATCTCTGTGTGACCTCTTCAAGTGTGTTTTGAGAACTGCTGGGTAACTGATGCAGACCCAAAGGAGAGGTTCAGCACAAGACTTAATGAGGCAGAGTTGCTACGTGCAGATGGACAAGATGGCATACAGTACCTGGTAACCTGGTTTAACCTGGTTAAACATTATCCAGTTGTTAGATGGGATGAGGCCTAGTGTTTCAAATCTTGGAGAGACACATTACAGTGCCTGTTTTGATGTGGTACAATTCTGTACATTTTCATCCTGGAAGAGAAGACAGGCTGGTAACTGGCACTTGTGCACCTTCCTGCCGTGCCTGTCCATGAAAATGGAATAATTTGTTTGGATCCACATTTCTATTCTTGTAGATTGGTCACATCTGGCTTCTATCTAAAAAATTTCTGCCTTTTCAAATTAATATAAACTAATTTACATGGTGTTTTGTTTACTCCTAATGCTTAGTATCATGCCATCCTTATCAACATAATGCAAGCTCAACTGCAGAGCTCTGTTCTGCTTAGATTCTGTTAATTTCCAGCTCAACCTGTTGTGATCCTTCTGCACGCACAGAAAAGTCTCTCTTCCTTAGCTACAGGGTAGTGGGTTATTTTCAGATAAAATCAATTCAGGGTTTGCAGGTATGTCACCAGGCCAGAAATTCATTATTTCTGGGACACTTACACTTTAGATAGCTCTCTTGGCTAATGGAGTTGATATTTGATGTCTTAACTTCCAGCTAGTCAATTTTTCCTGTTCTGCTGGTGGTGTTGCATTTGTTGTGATGATTTGTTTTCTCAGCTTTTTGCTGGGAAGGTTTCCTAACAGAAAATTCTGATTACAGTGGTAGATATTAAAGGGAGAGAGAGATGAAGGGAAACTTGCACAGTGAGGATGCTGCAAACAAAAAAAGAAATAAAATTCCCTTTGAAATAAGAATGGCTGACCTTGTAGTTGTGTGTAGAGCCATCTTTTCTTCTCACTGCACACTCTCTTGTGTTTTTTAAATCTGTGTTTTGAATTGTTACCTAAACTCTTGCCAAACCCTTAGTATTTTTGTTAAAATGAAATGTACTGAGCACAGTGCAGTGGGGTTGTATCTTGAGCCTGCTGGAACATGGATGCTTCCCCTGCCCATGTCTCTAGCATGCGCCAAGCCCTGGCTGGCATGTGATGGCAGACTGACAGGTGACAGTGTTGGATCACACGTTGCTCCCATACGCTGACACAGGCAGTTTTTGTTCTTAGCACAAAAATAAAAGTGGAGTAAAAGTGCTTTTGCTTATATGGCATCAGTACCACTTTTCCTAAGTGCTGCAGTTTCAGTGGAGCTTTGACACAAACTTCTAAGACTTTGGCTCACTTTCTGAAAACAGCAGGAACGCAGTATTTCAGTTTCCCAGTTTTCAGTCCACATGAAAAACAGGAGCTCTTTCTAGAGAAATTGGGCTGGTGGTTCCTATATCTCAGTCTGAATCATTGTGCCTGGCCTGGTTCCTTGCCAGCAGGGGCCTCGGGCTGGTAGCTCTAGTTATGATGATGACAGCCAAACCAGGGATTTTGTTCAGCCAAATCCTGCAGTGATACTGCTGGCTCTTCAGCTGAGATGCCAAATCTGCACCAGTCCTGAAAATGCAAGATTTTCAGAAATTTTGAAGGTACAGAAGATGTATTTCTCTGTACAGCTTTGTTTTTTAATATCAGAAGAGAATAAAAATATATTATCTACCAGATACTTAGTTTTTAAATAACAAACTGTAATTTTAATCAGCAGAGAGTATGAGTGCTTGGCATGCTTATAAAATCTGCATTCTTTATTTCTGCAAAATAATGTCTGTTTCACCTTAAGAAAGTTGTGCTGTGTGCTAAGATCTCTCCATAAAATGAGGAAAACTGTTCTTTCTGAAGAACAGAAAACCAAGAGTAACTAAAGCAAAAAGAAAGGCTGTACCTGTAGGGCTTATAAATAATATGTTAATATAACATTAGGTCTATAGTGCAGGTATATACAAAGTCTTTCTAGAAGGAAAAAGCTTCTAAAATGAAAATGTCATCCTTATATATATTCATTGTAATATAGCCCGGGGTTACACAGCTACATGTTTTGTTAATGTACAGTACATAAGATTTGTAATGTTCCAGTACTGTGGGTCCTGAAAAAAAATATTATTTTAGATAGTGGTGCTATTAGTTATACAGCTTTTTTTGAAATGCTGTCATGTGATCTATAGCAGTAGCCTAAAGATTGCCTCCCTGAATACTTCAGTTAATTGGGGTTCTGTCCTGTCACTTCCCTGTCCTGTGTCAGGCCTGTGGTGCAGAGGTACAGGAATATTTTTATTGCCACCCCAGGCCAGGCTGAAACTCCAACAGCGATTCAGCGCAGGCTCTCAAATGAAGGTGGTGAGGGATGTACTGTTGTATCTGGAGGATGACCTATCAGGATATGGAAGCATGTTCTGGCTGACACTGTCTCTGCAGGAACATTGCTCCTCCTTCTCCACTTCTCTGTAGAAGCTCTGACTACAGTTGTTCTGTCAGTCATATTTGGAAATCTCCTCCTGAGTGAAAAAAGGTATTTAAAAGGGAGCAGTGAACTCTATGAACAATTAAATCTGCACAGAACACTCTTGGGATTCTACCATCATTCCCAAGAGCTTTTTATCTGTAGTGTGATGTTAATACCTACTCAGACAGCAATTTGTGCTACTGATGTAGCCATATCCTCTCTCTGCCAGTAGGTAGTGGCAGGTCTGTAAAGAGACAAGATGAGCAAAATTCCAGTCAATTTGGTGAGAGAGGAGAACAAGGCATGCCTTAAAGTCTGCAAGCCTTCATTCCAGGAAAGCTCTCAGCTTACCAACAGGGCTGTAACCTGTCCGGAGGTCATTTTACTTTTGGTGAAATTGAAGCCTGAACTGGGTAAGGATGGAGGAGGAGACCCCATCACCAGTTTGACCTGTAGGGTAGAGGATTAAAAGCTGGCTAATGGCAGAACTTCTAGTCAGTCAGTGATGATGGTGTGCCTGCTTTTTCTAGACATTTTAAGACGTTGGCTGGAGTAGTTGCCTTTCAGCTTCTGGGTAGATCAATTATTTGTCACTTTCCACAGGTAGTCTGTAGAAATGTGTATACACTTTCCTCTCACACTGGCACATGCCATGTATCTTCAGTGAAGTCTTGTGCTATTTTGGGTATAAGGTTCCCCCAAGGTTATTCTGTATCTCTTGCTATAAAATTGACATTGTAGTGATGCAGCCACTAGCCACTAGTAAATCCATCAGTTTGTCTCCAAGCCTTTGTAGTCGGACCATTATTCTTTGAAGTTTAGAGTGTCATCTTGTGCAATAGATTGGTGTCCATTTTGTGGTAAGCAATTGGAAGCAAGCATTTGCTTCATTGGTTTGTCTCTGAGGATTACTGAGTCAGAGAGAATGAAATTGTAGGTGGAAATTTGCTTAATTTTGGAAAGTAATTGCTAGCAAATCTGCTCAACTTTTGGACACATCCATCACTAATTCACAGGATAGCAAGGTTTAGCACATCAGGAAACTTCTTTACAAAAAATGCTTTCCTAAATATATGCAGAGTATTCGGGCTGCATCCCAACTGCTTTTACTAGATGAATCACAGTCATCTTAATTGTGGACTGAGAAAAGTGTAGTAAACTTAGACTTTAGTAAAGCTAAAGGTAGCACACATTGCTTTTGTTGAGAAGAGCCCTGGCTCTCTAAAGATGGGTAAGACCTTATTTCCTATACAGAAGGGGAAAGGAAGAGTACTGTTGATTTCATATTAAAAAGGTATTCCAGCTTTACTGGCAAGCTGTCTAGTGGAGATTCAACCTCTTCTATGAACAAGTTAGATTGCTAGAACATACTTAAATTCTTCCAGAGCCTGCTAATTTCTGCATAGAACAAATAATTTTTGCATAGAACAAAGTTGTTTGCTATCAAATAACTGGCTACCAAGTGACTCCTGTAACCCAGCACTGTCTGCCACCAGAGCACATTGTTTAGACTGTGTGCAGTGCTGAAGCAGGTAGAACAAACCTATCTCAGCTCTCTCCTCAGCATGCTTCCGGAATAGTCTTTGTTAGAGCTTTCCTGAGGAGGTGCTGTTTTGTTCAGCATCTAGCGCCATCGGACATGGATTGTTCCTCATTGGACATGGTATGATGTCTTGGCTCATGCTTGTCTGACACTGCTTTTTCTCAATTTCTTCTCAGTTTCCTTTCTGAGCCAACTCCTATTTATATGAGCACCTATCTTATGAGCTCTGCAGCATTCAGTCCAATAAATCCTGTAGACAATCTCTTTTCCTAAGCCAAGCAGAGCAGCAGTATTCCAATGATCATTTCTCTCTTGTGTGTTTTACTGATTACATGGGAATGTAGGTTAGTGATTTAGTACACCCATATCGAAGCTAAATGTTTGCCTAGGTTATTTCTTGTTTCATGTTTTTGTTTGTATGTGACCCCAGGTGAAAACCAATCTTGGTTCTTGCATCAATATTAGAGTTGCTTACGCTGATCTAATTATTGTTTTCTTTCCTATCCCTCAATGAATTTGGGGCATGATGGTTTCTGTTTTTCCAGCAAGTTTGCCACAGGCATTGGAAGAGCTTTTTAGCTGGGATGAGATAGCCTGCTTTGGTGGTGGCCTCTCATGTTCCTTTCTTTTAAATAGATGTCTTACAATAGGTAAGTAGATCTTTTTTACCTGGTGGACCAAGCATCTTTAGCTGTCCTTAAATGCAGTTATATTTGTGTCTTCATTAATTCATCATTTCACTTTTTTTGCATAGTTAACTAAGGTAATTTGACATTTTTTGAGTTTCTGTGCTTACCTCTGTGATGGTGTTCTCAAACTTAAACTGTTGCTTTTTCCCTTAAAGTGAGGAAATACTGCAGTCCCTGCAGAAGAGCACATTTGGCAGTGTATTGCAATATTGAAAAGGACCTCTTGGTTAAACACACATTTGTAAATTCAGAAGAGATTTATTTACACTTGCCGAAGTTCTTTCATTAGTATTGCTAAAGTCATGTCCTCAGACAATGAACTGTTCGTGTTTCACTCTTTGGCTGATCTACCAGCCTTACAGCAGAATAACAATAGGACAAGAGAAGCAGATGGGACTCCCCATGTTTTGAGCCAACTAGTTCTAGAAAAGCAATTTCTTGAAGGTTGTTGAAGCATGAAGGTCTAATATCTGTTAGAGAAGGTAAGGGGATTCAAATAAAATATTTAGGTTCAACAATGGTAAGTGTAGAGCCCTGCACCTAGTGAGGAATAGGTAGCAGTATAGGTTAAGGGTTGAACTACAGGAAAGCACCTGGGAATGCTTGGTTAGAAATCTCTGATTAAAATGGCTTTTATCTGTAGTGTTTAACATAGTAGAGGAAAGTACTTATAATTTTAATACTGATGGGTCTTATCCTCAGTGATAATGACTCAATTGTAGGGCCTAATTTCTAATATCAAACTTGTTTTGTTGTCAATCTTTGTAAGTAGCTTGATGTGTAATAAGAAACAAATTTTTAAATTTCTGAAGTTTGCAGAAACCAAACATCCAAGGAGGTGTTTGAGCAGACTTACCTGAAAAATTGGAGAAGGAGGGAAATAGGTGTGCATTGCACAAGGTGCATGTTGTTAATTGAAATTAAAAAATGAATAGGAATGTTCTTAACCAGAGATGGCATTGCAAAGCTCTTGTCTGGCAGGATCTTGTGACTGATGTATCTAAAAACAGTAAACTTCTTTGTATGAAAGCATGACTTTTTCTCCAACAGCATGCATGTGATGCAAATGAAAAATACACTATCTGTGATGACCAGAGCAGACTCTCCAGCTGAACACCAAATACAGATTGTGCAGTCACTGCTTTGTCAGCCAGTGCAAAGAGGTGATCATGCTGATGGAACAGAATTATTGCAGGTTCAACCTTTCAGACTTCTCCAGTTTGTAGTAAGGGCTTGAGGTATGCAGAGCTCCTTTGTCAGTAGAGGGACTAGCTCTGACTGCATGGCCTTCCTTCTGCACAACACTTCTACTAATGCTTCTGTGGGACAACTTTGTTCCAGAGGCAAAAGAGATTAGCATAAGTACAGCCTGCATCATCAAAATTATCTAGTGTCTTTTTAGTTGTGGCATTGAGCTCTAGTGGTAGCGGATATGGAATTATTTTGAAAGCACCAGGCACTGCACCAGATATATATACCTGCACCTTGTTTCTCATAGCATCTGTCTCTAGAATATATGTGGAGGAAGAGAATGCCAAGCATGACATCCCTTGAGAAAAGCTGGGGGATATGAAGATAGGATAGGAATGGAAGTGTGCAATAGGGCTTCCAAAGGATCCATGTGATACAGAAACAGCAGGACAAGCTTTCTTTTCTAAGCTTAGAATTCTAAAACTTCAAAGGATCTTGAAGGAAAATTGTGTTGTGGTCCAGGGAAAGACTTAACCATTCCTCTCTGCCCCTACCAGTCTCTTTTGGGCCAGTGGGTCTGTCTAGATCTCTAATCTTAATTTCTCTTTATATAAGGAGAAAAAAGAGAATTGCAGTTCTGAGAATAGTAACAGGAACAGCATGTTCACAGGCTCTAAGGATGAGGTCACCTAGCCCACTGGAGCGTGTAAAAGCTGCACTTCATGTTGGGTTCTTGGCAGTTGATAAGCCAAGGAGAAACTGCTGGCTTCTGATTCCATTTCTGTTAATGTGTGTGTCAAAAGTCAGATCATCTTCCAGTTTTGATCACTGCAATTAGGGGGAAATGGGTATTAAAGGAGTTAGAACAAGTCCAGCTCTTCTTGAAAATATGTTGTGACACATCTGTACTGAGATTTAAGTGGCAGGAATTGAATTGCCACTTCAGGATGCTAATGTAAAACCTGAAGATATAGTCTAGAATTTTTCAAAACATTAGCCTTTCCTCTGCTGTTCTGATTAAATAAAATGTCATACTGCCCCTTGTTTTCATCATTTCCAGCAGAGCCAAATCCTTTGGAGGATGTACCTTAGAAAGCATATCACAAAAGCAGTTCTGTGAAAAGAATTTCTTGTACTTCTTGCAAAAATTAGGGCAAAGTGATTGTGAAAATAGCTGAGATGATCCATGCTGTGCATGTAAGAATTATTATGAAGAGATTATCTGGTTATGGGAGAATATTTTGTTTGGATTATGTAGCTACATAGAATTTAAAATTCATGCTTTCTGCAGAAAAGAAATTCCCATGTGCAGCAGTGGGAAATGTCAGATATGAGCTTTTATTAACTCTATGGTTCTGTATTTGCAACACTGAATTCTCAAGGATTAATCCCTGAATTTTGGGAGAAAATTTCTTCACATAGAGTCCAACCGAGTAGGAAGAGTTTGTCCCATGAGGTTAATTGATAGCACTTAGAAGTTTAGAGGTGTTTCTGTACTGAATTTCAGAGGAGTGGTGCTTTCTGCTTGGTTTATAACTGTAAGTTGTGCTCGATTTAACAAATGGGTGAATTAGGTGCACAGTTCAACTCTTGTCAGTGACTGAGACCCCGGTTGTTGTGTCTGCGTATGGGATGGAGAATGTATGTGCCATCTCTCTCTTCAACTATGATCTGAAAACTAGTATTTCATGGTACCAACTCAAATAGTCCCAAAGTTTCCCCTTGCTTATCTAAATGATTAACCATTGAATCAATATTTAGTACAGTGTGCATAGCTGTGCTAGTTTTCCTGAAGCTTGGTGGCTAATGTCCCAGGACCTGGCTGGAGAGGCACAAGGTGCTTTTACTGGCATAAGAGGTGTGTGTTTGATGCTGGCTCACTTAATTTCCTCCTTCTTATTAAGCCATGGATATTTGACAGTGGCTATGATTCTGAATGACCATAGATAATTCTGTGGAAAAGCTGTGACGTTATTCTGTCGTTGCAGATTTACTTGATTGCACAAGGTTCTGACAGCTTTTTGCAAAGCCTAATTGCTTTGAGGATCAAGCATTTTATTTCTGGTTTCTTATTTGTCTTCTGTGAAAGATTAATCTGATTATAGGAATATGTCATAAAATTTTTCAATAGATATGTAGGACCTCAAAACAGGGTCATGATGGATTTTTGTTAACTCTTTTTTTCCAGCCCAGTTGATTTTGTATTTTGAAGGATTTTCAAATGGCCACTGAAATCTGACTTGCTATATTAATTAACAACTGACAGAAAGCTAGATGCTTTTTACGGGTATCCTGCCTTGGTATTTCAGTTGGTAGATGTTGTGGAAGCACCAACTGGGAGACTTTGCATAAATTCAGAACTCATTAACATCACAGGGAATTGCCAGCAGTCAGTTGCAACAGTGATAACGTGTTCATGCTGACACACAGAGAGCAAGGAGGTGTGGATGAAGCAGGTCTGCTAAATAGCACTCCTAGCTTGATATTCTGAAATATATTAGACCCTTGCAGAGTTTTTATCCCCTTGATACTGCAAACTTGTTCTTTTGGTTTAGCATGGCTGAAGAACTTTCTCTTAGTAGTCTGAAGCTGTACTTCAGGATGTGGTCTTAATTGATAAACATGACAAATCCTTTAATTTTTCAAGGCTAGAGTCAGTTCATCCTTTTTTTTATTATGCAAAAATAGAAGCACTCTTCCTGGGGCATTATTAGGGCATAGGATTTAATTCTGGTGATTACCACTGCTAATAAAAACAAAACATTCAGCTTAACTGGTAAATCGTATGAAATTTAATGGTGGTCACTTCCAAATGAGCATGTTGATAATTTCAGCAGTCCACATTCAGCCTTTTTTTTTCTATTAAAAAACACAGTGTGTCTAAATCAGTTTTTAGATGCCTGTTCTTCAAAGATAGGGCTGCTTCTCTGGCACATTGCAGTGCTGCCCATCCTATATTGCAGTGCATAGTGAATGTCCTCATAGATCTGTCACTTCACCAGGATCAACTTCTAAATATTGTTATACATGTGTAAATACCATCCTTTACTTGATCTATACTCCATTAGTTCTGTCAGTTGCCATTTTGTATTGCTGGGTCAGATTTTTCAAAAGCTATTGTTGTCCTTCCCTGAGTTTCCAAGTAAGTTTTGTTGCATTTGTCAGCATGACATCCAGTTAATGCCTTGAGTGTTTCCCACAGCCAAAGTCTATTGTAAGCAATCACTACCTAAACTTGAGTCTCACTGTGCATCAGATGGTGCAGATAGTGCTTGGATGCTGAGCACACAGAGCACTAAACCAGAGCTGCTTGGTTAGTTTTCAGGAAAGTTCCTGTCCAAAGGATGGGACTGTACTGTGGTCACTTGAGAGGTGGTGGAATGTACAATCTCCTTCAAAGGGCAAGAGACACCTAATAGACATGGCCGTGATGGGGTAGAAACTATGTATGGGTAAGACCTCTTCTGAAAGGTATCAGCAATTCAAGTTAGACACTTAAAAGCTAGAAGGACCAGATGAGTGTCTTCTGAAGTTATTTTAAAACTACTTGCTTTTGTCTTGCAGAAACTTTTTTTAAAAAGAAACAACCCTGGAAGTATAAAATCTTAAAAAGAGGAGTTGTTGCACCTCTCATACAAAGACAGGCTAAGAGAATTGAGATTGTTCAACCTGGAGAAGAGAAGGCTTTGAGGGGACCTAATTGCAGCCTTCAAGGATGATGGAGAGGAATTTCTTGGGAGGGCATGTGACGACAGGACAAGGATGAAAGGCTTCAAACTGAAAGAGAGGAGGTTTAGATTAGGTGTTAGGAAGAAATTCTTTGTTGTGAGGATGGTGAGGTACTAGAACAGATTGTCTGGAGAAATTGTGGATGTCTCAACCCTGGCAAGGCCAGGTTGGATGGGTGTCTGAGCAGCTTGGTCTAGTGGAAGGTTTCCCTGCCCAGGGCAGGAAGGGCTGGAACAAGATGATCTTTAAGATCCCTTCCAACCCAGACCATTCTATGAACCTATGATGACTCTGTGATTTAGCAGTTCCTGAGTATGTCCAGTTTCTATCTGTTAATATTTACACATATCTTGGTAATTCCTCTAAATTAGGGTGGGGAAAGGACTTACTTACACTACTGAGGTTTATTTAAAAATTAAACTAGTCAGGTTTATTTAAAAACTCTTTTACTGCTTGCTGGAGTGAAATAAGTGGCT
The DNA here is from genome assembly GCA_013397375.1 of Toxostoma redivivum. Lineage (NCBI taxonomy): Eukaryota > Metazoa > Chordata > Aves > Passeriformes > Mimidae > Toxostoma > Toxostoma redivivum. The sequence goes on along the minus strand of VXBI01005128.1, from coordinate 11,772 downwards.
CTGCAAACCTGGTCCTCTTATAGTTTGGCAGATCACCTGGAAAACTTCCAGATATGTCCAGCTATTTCAGCTTTTTTAATGTTTCCTCTTTAGAGTTCCTGCTCTGAAACTCAACTGGATTTGTATCAAAAACAAGCAAGAACTTTATTTAGGGCAGAGGAGTGTGCTAAACAATAAATGCACATCAGAAAGCTCTAAATATTATAAAGGTATATATGAATAGAAAGGTATCTTCTGGGATGGAAGGCTTGATGCCTGAAATCTCAACATCAGTGGTAGAGGGGAAAAGAGAGGAAAAACATCTTAAGAATTCTTAATAAGCTGTTACCTCCAGGTCAATGATGTCTTGGTATTGCTTCACTCTGCCACGGGTGCAGGTCTGTCTTCAGATCTGGCTGAAATACAGCATGATTTTCAGTTTCACAAGGCTCGTGAGCTGCTGATAAACCTGCACATCCCCCAGTACAGAGAAGGTCTGTATCAGTCTCTTTATATGTCTTGAAAAACTCAAACCAATCAACCAAAACCCTAAGCCATTTCAAAGGGTTGCATACCTTTGAGTTAGGAGGTGGAAGGCATTTTACTTGTTATTGGTATTGTTCTCTGTCCTGTCTTGCATCACTAAGTTGTGCTCTGTGAAGGGCCAAAAAACATCAGTAACCAACTCTCCTAGTCTTGGTATTGCTTTATGTTACTCTGGGTAACTCCTGCCTTTACCAGTATTTTTTTTTTTTGTAAAGGTCTCTCCTCTGCAGTGTTGATAGAATTCTACAACTAGCTAGAATGATTTGATGTTGAATAGATGTTTTTCTTTAACTTTTCTCTCCAGTTTTCTTTCCCTCATGCCTCTTAAGTCAAGAAATAAAAAAAAAATTGGAAACCTTTACCTTTTTGTTTTGTTCCAAACTTCTGCTGGTAGGTTTATGAAAAGAACAACATATTTCATTGAAATCTACCTTATTATTATTATTATTATCAGGCTGGTATGATGGAATGATTGAAATTCTTAGAGCTGCCAGTGCAGAGAAAATTACTCTTTTATCTTGCTTTGAGTTATTGCAGTAACTTCTTGTGGTAAGAAGGATGTACCTAGTCCTATCTGAGATGCTGATCATTGCTCTGTTTTTTCCTCACGTGCTGACTTTGGTACTGCGACAAGCTTTTGTTGGCTACTAGATGTTTCCCTTCCAGGAGTACTTGTAGTGGGTGAAATATTAGAGCTTTAAGTGTCAGTGAAAGTATCTAAAATTAATATTGCATGATATTGCTCTGGTGAAACAGGGTTTCACAGTGCATTGGTTGGCAGTAATAGTGCACAGGTATTTCAATTTGAGGAAAATCAGTTTGTTCATATACACAGCTATGCCTGGTTTGTCACATCCTCAGCATGTGTTTAAGCTCAGTTTACACAAATATGTAAACTTAGCTGCCTTGCCTCTGACACAGTGATGCTGCGTGCTTCTGTCACTTGTTCCAGAGCAAGTTGTGTGGTCACAGTCTTGAATGTTACAGTCTTTGTGATCATGCATGCCAGGAAACATTGCAGGACAGGCCACCAACCAGCTCCAGTGTCAGCTGATTCATACTGCACACTGTGGGACTCTTGAGCTAAAGCTTTTGAAAACAAACCTATGGTTCAAAGCTGGGTTAAAAGTTGTTGGTGAAGCAAGTGGTAAGGATTCCTTCTATTTGCCAAAGAAGTTGATCTTAGAAGTCCTTATCTCCATCTCATAACCTGGACAAGGATTTCTATAGATTTAGCAATGTTTATGGTGCTGAGCTTGGACTTTTCTTGCTAGAACTCAGCCATAGGGTAGCCTTTACTGTGTTTGAATGCCCCTTGAATTACAGAAGTAACAAGAAAAACAGCCAATATTGTTTAGAGTGCTTTCTTAAAAATATTTCCCCCAGCTTTTATAAAATAAGCCAATAGCTTAATGTGACACATCCTATTTTTAATGCAAATAGCTCCCTTCTGGATACCTAATGTTATCTAGAAAATGGGCAAGAGATACAGCAGCTTTCAGGGCTTAGTATTTAGATTGGAGAAATTAAGCTGCATTACAAGGTTCAGTGAACAGGAACATGGACTGCCTCATGGTAGCTTTGTTGCAGGCTTGCCATCTGGCTAATTATCCAGCGGATCGTGGAAAGCCTGTGTGGAGGTTCCTTTGCTACCTGCAGGCCTCTGACAAGTTTGAGTATGCTGGAGTACTTCAGGTACTTCAGGGCATGCAGGGTAAACCCTTCCTGCAAGCTGTTGTTCTGCTGTTTTGGCATAGGAGGTACACACATAGCAGTTAAGAATTGGACTTCATGATCCCTATAGGTCCCTTCCAACTCAGAACATTCTGTGGTTCCCTGTTTAAGATAAAAATTGTGCCAAAGCTCCATTCATTACGGTCTGCTGAAGGGATGAGTTATAAAGTCAGTGCAAAAATCCTTCTCCAAATTGTTTGAGTCTGTTCTGTCTCTGAACCTGTCTCTTCTAAAGAGCTATTGAAAAAGGGGTGAACCTGGACCACTGGTGCTGAAGGGGTTCAGTTCTGTCCCAGAATGTGTGGAACGTGGGTAAGAGTCACAGAAACATCCTGATGAGCCAAAATCAGTAAAATTTTCTGGTCTAGCCAAGAGGCTTTTTTTGTCCAGAATTCTAGGAATTCATGCTCCTCTAGATTGTTCTTTGTAAGGCTTAAACTTTCTATATGCAGTGTTGATTAAGAATTGGGTAAATTTGTGGTACTATACCACTGTATCTTTAAGTATTCTCAGGTTTGGATGTTAGAAAAACAGCTTTTGAACCTATAGTTGTACATAAATGTCAACTGTCAAGAATGAACATCTGGTTGGGTGTGCAGTCAGTTAATATTGATTAAATTGCAGTCTCATTTAAGCAGAGTCTGGCGATACTGCCCTTTTATTGCTATGGGCAACCAACATTGTTGTAAACTCACCAAATATTAGATTTGTATTTCATGTTTCCATTGCCTTTCTGGTACAAACAAGGTTTCTTTTCATAGATGAAGAGAGTTCTGATAGCCCTTTGAGGACACTGAAGCAGTGCTAACAAGATCAGAGGTTTAGATGTGTTTTCTCAACTGATTGTTTTTTAAATGTCTTTCCATTGTGGACAAAGTTTTCTGTTTAAGTCTGTCTTTCCTTTGCTTCCTGGGGTGGTCAGAGACAAACATATTGGAATCACAAAATTCTATTTTCAAGGGTGAAACATGGATTTGGGGTTCACATTTCAGCAGCATCTCTGAGGTTCTGGCAAATCTCCCTGTGGAGATATTGGCCATCTCCTAAGAAACCAACACAGATGAAGGCAACATAAGACTAAATTAATAAACTGTTCATGTGAACTTGCCACTGGAGCTCAGCAGCTCATGATTCTCCTAGAAGCAGTGGGAATTCTTCAATTAAAACAATTCAAAGAAAAATTAATTCTCTCCCGACAGTGAAACAGTGTAGGCAACCTTACAGCTCCTGAGAACTAGACACTTGGGTTCCAGAGATGATCTCTAATGTAATATGATTACATTGACTTTTGTCTTTCTAGCTTCTGGTTGTTCTTGCTGAAGTCATGGTGGGCAGCAGCCAACATGGGCTAGAAAGAGCCTTTTGCAAGTGTGAGGTTCACATCCTCTGTTCTCCCTGAGCACCAGTCCTCTTGTTCCTGCAGACAGGGCATTGCTACAAGCTAACTTGATACAGAACCTACAGTTCTGAAATTCTTTAACTTTTATATAGGCAAGAAGTATGTGAATATGCCTTTACCAGAAGCAAAAATTGTTTCTTTAACAATTTCTCTCTTAATACTGAATGATTGGTCCATGTCCTTCAACTAACTGGCATGGAACTATTTCTTTCATTATGAGCTACGTATTATTTTATTTTAGTGGATTTCTTAAGTCTCTTTCCTGGAAGGAGCCTCCTGTCCATTATGCAGTTATGATGTGATCTGTTGGTTTCTGGTGGTGGGTGTTACAACCACACAAGAAAGTGAATGGGATATGGTGCTGTTCTCCACTTCCAGGAGTATCTGAGAGTGCATCCATCCTGTGACCACAACAAGACTCCAGCATAATGTAGAGATGCCTGAATTAATGTTAAACTGAGCATCTCTGTCGAGACATGCCAGCATAAAGCCTTCCAGGACTGCAATGACCACCCCCAGAACTTAGCTTTTGGTGAGCTTTGTGTACCTCAGGTAAATTGTTTAAATGTAAGTGGAGTTGTCTTTCAGTTGCACTGCACTTACTCAGATGGTACCAAGCCCCTCAGAGGACTGAAAATGTTTTAACCACTTGAAAGAGATTTTCCTCTAAGCTGTGCAAGAGCTGTGTGCTGGTCATGAAGAAGTTGTATTGCCTCTTGGACTTGTATCTTCATTTACTAACAAATTCCAGCTGCTTCCAAACTGGATACTTGTGGAGAGAGACAGAAGGGAGTTTATTTGATGTTCACTTATTTGACTGCAGTTTTATGTGTCCTGAAGGATGTGCTTTGTAGGTAACTACAGAGCTTATAGCTCGGAAATTTGGGTACAAGTGGCTTTGCTTAAGAAATAGGGGAGAAAATGTGATTTCCCTTTACAGTTACTTGCTGAACTAAAATGTAATTAGATTTCCAAGCAAATTCTAGATGCTACTGAATATTGCATAGAGCTGTACATGTTTCTTATTTTTTCAAGACAGTGATTACCAGGGGCAGTCTGTAGAACTTTTGCAGATTAGTAGGATTGCCAGCTATGCTGGCATGTTTCCTCTTAAAAAGCTATCTGAAAGGTGTTTCATGAGAAGGATTTTTTGCATCCTGCAGCTATATGGAAAATGAGGCAAGCTGTGTGGATTGGCTTCCGCTATTTGTCCTGTTTTTTTCTTTAAATAATTTTACTCAGTAAACGTTTTTCAGATTATTTTTGGTGTTTTCTGTGATTCCTATGAAGCCATGGTGTGTTGGGCTCTGAAGAAAGCTGAAAACAACAGAAGAGCTTGGCAGTGCCCCCATGAAAGTCATCAGATTAGAGTTTTAAATTACCTATATGCCTTGGCTGTGTCTATAAAGTAAGTCAATGGGAAGGCAAACAGTGATTTAAGATTTTGCCAGATGATTGTGGAGGACTGGGTTCACAGGAGAAACTACGTACTTTTTTCCTAGCAAGTATTTGTTTCAGGGCAGAAATACCAAATATAGCAAATACATGAGCTAAAATACAAGTCTCTGCTAGACCATTGCACGGTGTCAGCATGTTGTATGGAAAAAAAGTATCTAAAAAGTTGGTGCCAATTCATTGTAGTATGGATGTGCCTTAGTGCTAGCTTAGAGCTGCAATGCAGGGTTCTGTTTCTCAGGACAAGTAGCCCCAAAGGACTGAATGTGCAGTGTCATTTCCTGGGCAATCTGTAAGGCTCAACTCTGTGACGCAGCCTTTTTATTCCTGGGCATCCATGTTACTGTGCTCAGCAGAGAGTTGAGGTTTTCCTGCCCTGGGAGTGGGTTTGGTTGATATTAAGTTTGATAAAGACGACAATATTTTGCATGATGATTCTGCAGATCAGCTAGTTTGCTTTCAAAAGGTATCACCAAAGATGCCTGTCTTAAGCTGCCTTCTTGCTGCGAGCCCTTCTGCTGCTGTTCCCCCACATTACTTCAGGTTGCCATGGGGTCAGATCTTACTTTAAATACTGGGATAAATCCCGGTGTGCTTTTGTGCAATTACAGGCTTCTGTCCTTGGTGTGAGAGCCACCAGGCTTTGTGTGTGTCTGCAAGAGACTGGAGGTGAAGCAGCTAAGGAAAAATTGCAGTTTCCCAGAAGAGGTTTGTGAGGGTGTTTTTGTGTGACAGGATGTACCTGGTGACAGTAAGTACCAGCACACAGATCATGGGAGATCAGGTCATCATTACCTGAGATCTGACACAGGATACTTGTGTAGCAGAGCAGAGAGAAAGAGACCCTGGAGAACTGCAAATCAACAACCCATCCATCAGACACTCATAGAAGAGGGAGCCACAGGCTTGTTGGGTGTTCAGTGGGATGGGAAACAGCAATTAGGCTGTAATTAGGCAGCAATAGCACTGATAAAGGAGTGCCAGAGGCCATTGACGTCTAACAAGGCTTCTGATAGAAAGCCACAGCCTATAAAAGTCAAATCTTTTCCAAGGTCAGAGTTTCTGAAACCTTATTAGACACAAATCTGCCACTAAAATCTGGTGAAATGAAGTGAGCATTTTAGGGAATATTAAATACAACACTTTGTGTGGTCCTCTCAGCACAAACTTATTTTCCTAAACAGTTCAACATAAATTTACCTCCCTTTTCATAATTTTCTGAGACAGCGGCCTCTACATTCTGCTAGACCCCTCTGATTTCCCTGTCCCTGTAAGCTGGGTTGCACAATCCAGGCTGGCCCCTTCATAGTACAGGTATAGAAATCAACACATTAGAATCTAAAAGCAAATGCACCATATAAAAATGCCTTCAAGTTTGAACAACTTCCAGCTTTTTTGGCCACCTTATTTTAAATGACACTTCGAGAAATTCTTATCGACACATTCATGGGGAGGTAAGTCACTCATTTAATCACTTAAAGCATTAAAGACTCTGGTTTTCTGATGCTTGCTTGTTCTGCCATGCATTTCTAAACACCTGGTTGTCAGCTGAACAGAATTCAAAAGCAGAAAGTGATGTTTCTCATGGAACTCCAGACTGCAAATTTTTTTTACCTTTTGTTTGAATAAGCAATATTGCTTCTGCTTCTGGAGAAGAGCAGAATCTGATTAGGTGTCTATAGAAGTGTCCTGTACCCAACTGAACAACACACACTTCTGCTCCCTGGAAACAAAGAGAGATGCTTCAAAGGTGTCAGATTAGTTGTTAGCGTGTTCTCTTGACAGTTTCCAACTTTTTCTTTAAAGCGGCTACTTCTGGAGTTCTTGTGTGAAAGACAGTTGAGCAGAGAAACACTTTGATATCAAAATGCAGAGAAGGTTTCTGGGAATACTACTACAAAATTAGGGAATGTAGTGGTTACTACACACACTTTTTAAGAGGACATAGGGAGAGATGCTTGAATTTGAAATTTGGATTATGATACTGTTGCTAATTGCTGCAGTCTCTACCCAGTGATGTCTGTCAGGTAACAGCTAATCACATGGAACTTGCCAGGCAATTCGCTAGCTAACATAATTGAATTAGATTTTGAACATATTAGCAGCTATTTTTGAGATTTGAGACAAATATTTCAACCTGTGTGAAAGAAACTTCCTAATGTATAAAAGAAAACATTCAGAGAACCATGGATATCCACACTTCATGGTCCAACCAGCAAACTGGTCAAGTCACTAACTTAATATCTGGTGCCTAGGTTTGACATGCAAAACCTCAGCTTTTTGGGTGATTCACTTTAGGGGCATTCACTTTAGGGAGAAAGATTTTCAGTTTATTAATAATAATTTCACAATTGGGAAATGGAGAGAAAAAGAGAAGAAAGCTTTTTCTTTTTTTTTTTTTCCAGATCAACCTGTGAAAGAGAACTGTGGCAGAGACCTGTTTGTTCTGAGATCTTGTTGATTTGTGGTCAGAAATTTGATCAATTTTGCAACACATTGCTTCAAGATGAATGTATAATCTTAAATGTGCAGGATTTTTAAGGCTTGTTTTTTTAAGGTTTCTCATTGCTTTTTAAAAGCTCTCTTTGTGCAGTGTACCTCCAATTTCTATTCCATAGTTTCAATAGCAGAGTAGGAATTGAGGGAGTGGGTTATCAGGTTAATGTTATTGTGACACCAGAGTCTGGATAAACATAACAATGGATGATTACTTTTCTTTACATACTGATACCAGCAGGAAAAATTGTAACTATAAGTCTAGATTTAGTGGCAAAGTGAAAGTTAACCTTTTCGCAAAAATGAAGAAAGACCAGTCATCAGAGTAAAAACTAATGCATAAATGGAAAGCTAATGACTTAAATTTATGTTCCATGCTTGATGATTTTACTTTTAAGTCACTGATGTTAATAGGGATATAAATCACTTAAACTCATCCTTCTATCTTTACCTTCCAATACAAAGCAATGAAAACGAGTGCTGCACAGAATATACTAGAGGGAGCAGAGATGTGTTTTCCCTTCCCATTTCTGTGTACCAGGTCATTCTACCCTGGTAAAGCCTTGTGCCTTCATGCTCTTCTGATCAGCACAGTACAGCTTAGTCTCCACTCTATTGTTCTGTAAAACTTTATAGAGCATTCTATTTCAGTATGTTCTCTTGATTGAGTCTCTGTTCCCATTAATAAATGTGTATTTGCACTACTTGCTGTTTCATAAAGCTCTTTGCTAAAGACTCAACTGTTCCAACATGGCTGTGTTTTCTCTCACCATAAAATAATATCTGTTCATGGAATTACTGCAAAAAGGAGAACAAACTTCCCTTCTAGAATTAGCTGCCCATGGACCAACAATCATTGTATTGCTGTAGGAGTGTCTACATAGTATTGTAGTGTCTTCATTCAGTAGCTTTGATCCTAATCTTGAGCCATAAAGTTATTCAGTCCTGGCTTGCTGAATTGCTGGTGGGATACTCTGGATTTTGGGAGGAATCTGAGGCCTGAAAATCCTTCTCTTAGCATCACCATAGACAGTATAGTGCCCTGTGTGAAACTGGGGGGAAAGGGTCACAATTGTGCTTAGGGCAGACATGTTTTTCCAAGGAGTCTTTCTGCCCTTTTTGGAGACAGCAAATTTTTACCAGTAACACATCCATGTTTCAAAGGCTGGTTGATCTGAGGAAATGAAGCCTTTCTGGGCTTCTTCTCTGTAAGAATTAAAAACTTTGAGTGGGTAGTACAGAGTAAACAAGGGAAATAATTAGGCTTGAAGAGCTGGAATTCCAAACTACAAAGAATGAATTTGGCTTACCAAAACTTCAAGCAGAGAATGTTTCTGACTCATGGTGGTGGTGTTCTTCCAGTTTCTGGCTGTGTTAACTCTCACCTGCTGTGAGAGTTTTTTGTAAGAGCAGCTCAGTCCAGGCCTGGATGGTCATCATCCTGCTTCATGTAGCATCACTTATAGTTGAAGCGGTGCAGGTCAAATCACGCAGTCTCTGACACCGCCAGTTCCTTGTTTGCCACAATACGGCTGTGACTCTTTAAAAGCACCCAACAGTTCAGTTCCGGGTGTGGGGAAGGTTTTTGCCACAGGGTGCCACATTGCACACTGCTCACCAGGAAGATGTTCCTAGAGGACTTAAGTGGAGTGTATTTGATGTAGGTCATTAAGATTTGTGGATTGTGCAATAATATTTTTAGAACTGATTTCCAAATGTAGTGCCATGCTTTAACTTCTGTGGAGGACGGTCTGCTGACCCTTGTAAGTGCATGATTGGGCTTGAAAGAAGCACATCTGTATCTAATGAGTCTAATTAGAAATTAAAAACCTGCATTTTAATCACTTCAGGTGAGTAGAAGAGGATTTTAATACAGAGGCTGTGTCTTGATGTATGTGTGGTGGGGAAGGAGAGAGAAAAGGGTAGCCTTGGGAAACTTCTCACTAATGTCATCCACGTTTTGAGGCATGTGCAGAAAAGCCCACAGTGTTTCTGTTGTTCAGTATTGTTCATATTTCTAGAAGTAAATGCTCCTACACGCTTTCCTCATCTTGATTGAAATGCATGTGAATGCCCAGATTTGCCCTGGCTAGCTGTGGGCTGAATACTACTTTGAAGCACTTACATGGCACACAGCGTATTTTCAGCAGCATGTGGAAACATGGAGGTGTGTCATGAGATAATGATTGAAGTGCAGATCCTCTCTCCATGACACAGTTTGGTTGCAGAGGGACAGGAGGCTTATGTGACAGTGAATCTGTCCATTTCCCGTTAACATATATTTTTGTTGTCTGATAAAAGCCAATTTTAGAGCTCTTTTTGAAAGATAGTTAGGATGCTGTACTTCAAGTTTCACTAAAAAACACAGCGTTAGAGTAGAAAAGACCCAAATAAGTGCCCCACTGTGGAAGGATGGGCAGAATTCAGGCAGACTGGGGTTTGTATGGCAGCTGCTTGCAAACTGGACGATGCTCTCCACGTCTGAGCAATGCTTTCTCCTTCCTCACAGTGGTGTTCTAGGAGGGGTATTGAAAGGCAAGTAAACAAGTCTTTATGTAACCAAATTTCTTTCATTTTCCTAGTCAGACAATGGCCTGTTATATTTTAAAAGCAAATCAGAATAGGTTGATCTTTAGAGTAAAAATTGGGCTATGGACTGCTGTCTTTGAACAACCACCAGATAACAACTTGCAAGGCACAAAGCATGTTAACAAAGGGCGAACTTTGACCACAGGGTAGCACAGCACTTGGACTTAGAGTGGTATGAAATGGTTTAGAAAAGGCCCCTGTGAGAGCATCATGTGTTGATAACTTTCATCTTGTTCTTGAGACTGCAGGCTTATCCCTTCCACCCTGTGCTTCAGTTTCTTGGGCTCTCTAATGCATCTCCTATTGTCCCCAGTAGCCCAATGTTCGTATGTATAATTGTCAAGGTTCTTCTAATGCATCTTTTTGCAGGTTGGTTTGTTTATTTTTTTAATTATAGGTTGTGATTTCTTTCAGGTAGAAGGTGATTTTAAAAAAAATCTAAGCAACACATTAAATAGCTCAGTTACAATACTGCTGGCTCTTCCCTTCCTCACACACACTTGGATGGAATGGAAGATGTGTTTAGGAGAACAGTCTTGGATAAACCTGCACTAGTGTTTCAAACCCTTTAAATGAGTCAGCTACCACCACATCATAACAGAATACATCCACTCAGGTCCTGCTGTGCTCCATTGTCATTAGCAGAGTTCCTTCTTTTCCTTATATGAATTCACTTCAAAATCTAAATCAAAAATTAATTTGTCACTGAAGCCCTGATGTTCTGTTTCAAAGGTCAGTGACTGTGGATCATTGCACACGTGCACACAGATCTGTCACCTGTCCTTGCTTGTGTGTGTACATTCCATGGGAGAGTGGTGTTGTGGCAGCCTGGCTTTGTGAGCAGTCACCTCAGGCCCCTCACCTGGCATGGGCAGGGATGGGTGTGACTAGCAGCCTACCAGCCAGATTCATTGCAAACCATCTGCCTCTCGCAGCAGGGCTGGGTAGTGATCTCAGCATATTTCACTCCTGGGAACTTGGTGCAAACATGTTCTTGTATGGTGGATGACAGGGAAGTCCTAAACATTTCCAGCCTGTGGAGAGACTCTGAAAGCAGTAGCCAAGTCAGGGTGGGACAGATGCTGACAGTCAGCAGAGAGGGTGATGCTGTGGACTAAAAAGGGTCATTCCACCACACAACACTTACAGATTGAGCCCTGGCACACTGAGCTTCGTTGGCTTAGCCACCTCAGGGAAGGCAGTTCACTGCACTCTGCTTCCCCCTGTAGAGACAAGCTGTTCCTTCTGCACAGCCCAGGGCACCTCTCCTATTTCTGTCACCAGCCTGCAGTTCTGGGGGTGGTTGTGCTAACTACTAATTGCTTGTTCATTCAAACAGGCAAGGAAGGGTCTTGGTGGATGTGGCTTTTATCCCATTATCTTTAATTTCAGAGCTACCCTCTGTAACACTCCAGTACAGTGGAAGCTATCTCGTTCTGGTCAGTTGGAGCTATGAAATGTAAGTCATTGTAATCTGTAAACCTTCATCCTCCTGGGGTCCTTCTTACTGACTGTGCATAGCCTGAATAAAGCAGTATTTTCTGAGCTGGCTGAGGATGGAGAGGAGAGGAGAG
>VXBI01005125.1:205617-230288 GCA_013397375.1 Toxostoma redivivum | reverse complement strand
ATTTATAATAAATAAAATAAATACGTAAATAGCGTGCAAAAATATTGGGACTGCTAATCTGGGAAGATCTGGATATAAAAGGATGTAACAGTTTTTCCACATAATAAGCAGCATACAAATTATAGGTTGGACTTACTTAGCCTTTCAGTTTTGCAAAAGCTGAGGGACTCTCAGTGAGGGTGACAAATTAGAAGCAAATTAAAATTGCACAAGATTCTTAAATATGGGCACTTAATGTCACATAGGAACATCAGGCCTTACAGAAGCTGAGATGGAAAATATTAAGCATCAAGAACAATTTATGGAAGAACTTCCCTTGAGTCAGTTCTGCAACTGGAACTTCATGTGCTGTTCATCATAAAATGTGTGTAACAAAGCAAAAAGCCATGCTGTGGTCAACACTCCAGAGGTAGCTCTATGCAGAGCAGAGTGTCCTTTCATGGAACATTTTTTTACTATCACTAATGAAGGATTGCTACCTGGTTTGATGTGTGCCTGTTTTAGCATTTGGTGAGTCTTCGTGCTTTCTTCTGTTGTATCTGTGCAACCACCAGTATTTAACAAAGTACAGTTTGCTGTGGTTAGCAAAGGAGTTGTTTTTCTTGGTGAGAAAATTGGAAATCCTCTGGATTTGTAGCCACTGGCAGTGAATGGCAGGAACAAATATGTCTTTCCTCTAGCTAATGCAGTTTGCAGTATTACCCTCTTAAAACATTCTTGTGTTACCAAAGAAGCTCAAGTGCAAATTTAATTTGTCATTCTATAAAAGATTGACCACATCGATAAATCAGTCACTCCATGTTCTTATTGTTTAAGCCCACCTTTCACATGAAATAGATACTGAAGCATTCACTGCTTACATGTGTCCAATAAGAATCTGAGATCCTACATTCACATGTTCCATCCTGCTTCTGCAACTTGAGGGGAAAAGGAAGGTGGAAAAAGCAATTGCCCTGTGTCTGACACAGATGAGGTTTTCCAAACTTGTGTGCTGAATTAAGTATTTGGGTTTCTTGTACTTTTTTTGTAGTAGCATATCTTTTCTGCATCTAGGTTTTTGAGAAGTCTTCTTTCAGATAAGCACTGCATGAATCTGGCTAGAGAGTTAATTACTCTTCTTATATCTTCCACTCTCTCAGCTTTCAAAATATGACCCTAGATTTGTGGATCATTAAATAAATGGTAATGGTTACCTGTTACCTCTTCTGGAAGTGTGTTTCATGCACCTTCCTTTCTTACATCCCACCTCCATCTTTTGCTAGAGCTGTCCAGGCAGGCATCTTATCCATTTTAGCCCAGGAGCCAAGACAGCTCCTTTATTTATCTTTTTTTTCACAAACAGGATCATGTTAACATAGTGGAAAAGCCATCTCTGACCTAAAGCTGTCTCTGAGTTTCCACCTCCATTCATCCCACGTTGTTTTATCCTTTTTTAAAATTTATTTTTGCAGAAGCAGCTCCAAAAAAATGAAGATTGAATTTTGACATAGTGCTTAAATAAAAATTGCCTGGAACCAGAATACTTTTGCTTGTAGAAGCTATGAACTCTTTGGAAGTGCTGTTTGATCATAGCAAAAGAAAGCTTTTGTTTTCAGATTAGTATTGGATTTACTTTGGAATTTACTTTGATAAATTGTTTTCATCAGAAAGGTGCTGTAGTAAAAATAAAAATTCTTCACAGTAATTGGAAAATAATGAGGGCCAACATAAAAATAATCATACCAAATATGTCTTCCGCTCTCCTCATACCCCCATCCCCCACCAAAATATTGGAAACTTTTGTACATTTCTGGCAATCAGCATGATGTGGCTTTACAGTTTGACTTTTGTCTCTAGATGTTAGAAGCCAACAGGAATTGCTAACACTCTTTTGAAGGGTTTTTGTTAATCTCTTTTTTCAAGGCTGTTCTGTGACAGAGTGGCCAATGCCTTCCTGAATGAACACACTTGCTTTGGGAAGGAATCTTTGTAAGGTAATGAGGTGGGTGCGGCTGCTGGATCTGTTCTGGATACTGCCTGTTCTGATTATTTTGATTTGAAATTTAATATACTGTAAAGCCTGTTGTTGTAATTCAGCAAGTGATGTCTCTGGGCAATATGTGGGAGTCAGATGCCCATACTGGTTCATTTTTGTTTCATCTCTGTTTCTGTCCATTGATGTGAAGACTGGAGGGGTGCTTCTCCAGGCCCCAGACTGAAAGAGCCTTCCTTCTCTTTTCATTAAGGTCCCAAGAGATAATTAGTATTAAATGAAAGTCTGTTAATCTAATTAGGAAATACTGTTTCCCATCATCTGTCATAATCTGAGGCTGTATGTGAGATTAATAGTGTAATGGAGGCATCATGGTTCTCATTGTTCTCAATTTGCTGATGACAGATTTGCTTTGTCATCATGGTTTTTCCTGGCCATCCATGTAGGGGCTTGTAGAATAGGGCCTGGAGTATGGAAACCTGAATGAATGCTTATGAGATAGAGGAAACTCGTATAAAGAATGGTAGAAATTGCATCAGGAGTTACAGTCGTAATCTTATCTCTGATGTGTTTGCAGGATTTTGTAATCTAGGGGATTTCTTGAGCTCTCTGTATCTCAAGTAGTTGCAACTCTCAAAAGCACTTTCAAACTCTGGCAAGATAAAAAGTGAATTAGTATCTGTTAGCAACAAGGAGAAAAATTATGATGACTTGTCCCAGTCCTGCAAACTCACCATTAGCCAGGCCTGTCTGTTGTGGCAGAGCATACCTTCAATCAAACATGCTTTTGGCAATTGTCCCTAGGGGGAAAAGACTGTAGAGTGTTGTACTGAGAAGTGTGAATGTAGCTCCACTGTGAGCTACATTTTGAATGACTGCCTCCTGTGCTTCAGAAATTCTTAGCCATTCATTTTGGGGGGTGGAGTAGTTCTCTTACACGTTCTAAAAACCCTCACATTATAACTGGTGCCTTTTAGTCTCTGGCATTGTGACCTATCACAAAATGTCTTCTTGTGTTTTGCATCTAGGATGCAAGGGCTATTGGATGTAAGGGAATTTAAGGCTAATATTTTAGAACATGTCTGTACCAACATTGCTCCCTGAAACTCCACTGAGCATAGACCACTCACACAGGAAACACTTAACTAGTGTCTCTGTTAGTCCTGAGTATAGTCTGGCAATAGGGGTTATTTTTCTCATAATGTAAATTATAATTTGAGGTTGAATATTCTTGAGAGACACCAGATTTCAAAGCAATCTTACATAGGCTTTGTGTAGAGAGGGTTGGTTTTGAGACGTGTGAAAACATACTATGCTGAGTCCATTCTGTGCGGTACATTTAAATACTGTATTTTCTACTGCTAGAGTGTTGTGGTTGCTACCAAAGAAGGTGGTTCTGGCAGGAGAAACAGCAACAGAGTGAAAAGAGATTGACAGGAAAAGTATAAGGAGGAGGGTGAGGGAAATAGTACAATTGTAGTTTGAAAAATTAGTCATGTAACGTGTCATTGTAATTCCCAACTGGCAATTAAACAGCACATATCTGCATAAAGGATTAGTAACACTAGAGGGTAATGTTCAGGATCCTGAACAGCACTTCCAGTATGTAATTTGCAAATGGTTTGATGTATACCTGCCTCACATACTCCATAAACTACCACATTCCAGTGCTTAATATAATTAGCAAACACAGACTTCCAGCTTTATAGGTAGCTGGCTAGACTTTACAATATGTTGCATTAATAAAGGAAAGGAAAGGAAAGGAAAGGAAAGGAAAGGAAAGGAAAGGAAAGGAAAGGAAAGGAAAGGAAAGGAAAGGAAAGGAAAGGAAAGGAAAGGAAAGGGAAAAAGGAAAAGGGACAGCTAGCCAGAAAAATTACACTGTTTATTCCTCCTCAAGTGTCAGGGTTTTGTGCCAGCTGCTAAGGCTGTAGTGGCTGGGGTGCCAGTGAGCTTCTCTCTGGTGATAAGAGAGGTCCAAGGTGAAACAGAGCAAGTGATTCACAGCAGATTCTGCAGGGCTTGCAAAGGCAGAAGGTGAGGGTCTGAGAAAAATGCAGAGGTAAATTCGAAACAACGTACATTGAGCTCTCTGTAGCGATGTCACTTTTGTGATTTCTTTTTTTTAGTGACAGCTCACTTTTGATAGGATTAATGGATGCCAAGTAAGCTTCTCAGGTGATCAGCATGGACTAGTTACAGTAACAGCATCTAGAGTAATCTGGATGTGAAAAATATTGAGGAGGGAGTTTCAGGACAGAAACCCTCTTTGATCTCAGACAGCCAGGACTTCAGCCTTGCAGGCTTTATTTAAATCTGCTGACTTTCAAAGGGATACGGAGCACT
Organism: Toxostoma redivivum; assembly: GCA_013397375.1. NCBI lineage: Eukaryota > Metazoa > Chordata > Aves > Passeriformes > Mimidae > Toxostoma > Toxostoma redivivum. The sequence goes on along the minus strand of VXBI01005125.1, from coordinate 225,970 downwards.
ATGCTAAATGAGCATATATGTCACCTCTGGAAGGTTTGCTCCAAGTTTGGCAGTGTCCTTCCCCACAGCTGCCATTGCTCAGATGCACCAGTTACTGATATTAGAGCATCATGTGAGGAAATTACTGCCTCGAAATTCTGAAGGTTGGCTTTTCTTCAGATGATCTCTGTCTAGGGCAGTATGTTAAACATTGCATGCCCTAGGTCCTTTTTCGTGAAGTATAATAGATGATGATGATGATGGTAATTCCTTTATCTTTAAGAGTAGAGCTTCTTGGGAAAGCAGCTCCTTTAAATTCAGCTCAAATCTCAGGCACAGAACAGCGGATGGGTGCTACCAGAATGTAAATACAGATCAGCACCACTTCTGAACTCTCTTATTTTACAAAACAGCATCTGGTTTAGCCTTTTCATGGGCTTTGTTAGCTCCTGTCATACAGAGATTCTGCTTCACTCAGTTCACATGTACCACTCCAGATATTAAAGGGCACATTGAAAAGTTGCCACTGCAGCATTGCTTATCTGAAAAATGTTGTCAGAATTACTTTGTAAAATAAAAAGTGAATGTATGCCTTCTCGTCGTGGAAGCCAGGCAATGACTTCTGAATTGAGTTGAATCTCATGAGCTGTCTGATATCTGCACAATTTTCATTTGGGTTATGAAAGCATCATTGTGGCTTTCAAAATTATTTGGACACTTCCATTTTCCTGGATGGTTGTTGATGTTGATTCTGTGCATTTCAAAAGTCTTTGGATGGTTTATGAAGGGCAGAATAACTTCAAATCAAAGCACAACTTTGATATATATTTAAAGGTAGAAAATTAATATACAGATTCTGCTGTGGAGGAAGAGTGCTTCCTCTGTGTCTCTCTATGTATTATATCACAGATATAGATGAGGACTCACAGAATTTTTTATAGTACATGAAGGGAGGAAGTATTTTTATTACTCTGTAGGTGACAGAATTCAGGTGAGGAAGTAGAAGGCGGACCTGGATTCTGCTTCCTGCTCAGAAGGTGCTCACCATCTGGTACAGAGTAGGTCACTCTGGCTTTCTGGTTTTTGCTCCATTATGAGAGAAATACAATCCCTACTTTGATAAAGCTCATGTGACACACACACATATATAATTTTTTACTTGTTGTCAGGTAGACCTAGAGTGTTTAAATAAAAACCATAAATGTGACAGGTTCCATATGGGAAATCAGGGTTTTGGAAGACTCCAGGCTCTGATAAACTTGCTACGTCTTGAATGATAAACAACAGATAGACCATCCACTTAACTAGGTTAGATATTTAAAAACTTTTCTTCATCTGTATCCTCTGTAAGGAACAGTCCAGAGCCTTGCCTCATCTCATCTCATCTCATCTCATCTCATCTCATCTCATCTCATCTCATCTCATCTCATCTCATCTCATCTCAATCAGAAGGAGAGGATCTCCAGTCTATTTTCTCTATCATCCTTATTGTGTCTGTGTCCTCTGTGCCTTGTTTTGGCCAGAGTTTGAAGAAGGGCTTTCCAAGGCAGAAGAGCATGTTACTTTGTTTTACCCACAGTGTAGGTCCATGTTCAGAAAAGCATCATGATGGGGCAGATTTTGCTGCCCTGTATGCTGTAACATGGGAAAACAGTGGAATGGTGGGGACACAGAGCTGGGGTTTCTGCCTTCAGATGAAAAAAAAAAAAAAAAACCCACTGTAGGCTTCTAAAAGTTGGTTCACACTGCAGTGGTGTGTTTTTTCAATGGTCAAGGCAGTGCAATTGAACCTGAGAGACACCTGTGGGAAAAGCAGCCTTTCCTGTCCAAATGATTGTCAAATGAGTACTGAAGAGAGCTCACTGGAAAATTCCTTAGTGGAGAACATAGCAGATGGGAAATCTTGATCAGGAAAAAAAAACAAACCACAAAACATAAAAATAAAGTCTTGCATTTAGCAAAGGGAAACACCTCCTCCGTAGTAGCTGTCTTTAGCTGCTAGATTTCATGGGTTTAATAATTTTTTTAATAGTGAAGCAAAAATCTAAAAACTGTGCTTCTTCTGGTTATCACATAGACACTATCATACATTCTAATTAGCAGATTGTTTCAGGCTTGTGTCCAGGGCTGGCTGATTTGGTTGAAATTGGACAGCTGATACAATAAACTCTAAAAATTGTCCTATATTGAGATTATTCACAAGTAGCCCAGTCCATTGTGATGCGATTTCTTAAATCACAGCAAATCCTGTTCATGAAATCAGATATGAATGTACTTATACAAATGGCAGCTCCTCCTATCCTTTCTGGTAAGACCAGCAGATGAAGATTACGAAGATGCACCTGGGGAGTCAGGCCAGGAATGAGAGCTTAATATAAGTGAGACTTTGGATTCTGTATGTTATTTCCTTTAGCAGGGCTTGTAGATATAGAATGAGCTAACTTATTTCCTACATGTTTCATCCTGTGTGTTTCAACTAACTTCCATTGTTATAACATGTATAATAGAAAATCAGCGTGTAACAAAACATGATTCTTGCCCTTCATTAGTAAATCTGGATCATTCTGCAGATGTGCTTTGTGTATTGAGGAGGATGTTATTTAAGCATTACTGATGGAACCTCCCAAATTCTGTTATTTACATTTTGCAAGAAAAATACCTCAGACACTAAGTGGTGGGAAAGAATTCGCTTAATCAGAGAATGCTTTTAACTGGGACTGTGTATTAGCCAGAATTTCCTTAGTAGTGGGCAGCTTCTGTTAAGGCAAGCCAGAAAGTATAAGTGCCTTACCATGCTTTTGTGATGGCTTTCTTGTGGTAAAAATGTCTTTTGCCTTTGGTAGCAAAGATTCTGGCAAATCTAAAGAGATCTGGGTGAGGAACCAGGTGCTAAGTATCTTTATTGCTTCTATGTGATGTGACTTTTTCTAATTCTGTCAGAACAGCAACATATTGGTTGTTTGGCTCTTTTCCCTATTTGACATATACGTAATACAAGCAGAAAATCTTCTTTTTTCCTCACTTGCTGTCACTAGTGCATCATCTTCCTAGAGGAGGTAAAATGTTCCTTGGAACTAAAATCCATGTAACAAATCTTCAGAGCCTCTGCACTGGCACAGTGCTGTTTCTGGAGCACAAAGGCTCTCTGCTTTCAGGCACAGATCTCACAGGTCTGTTCTGCTTTTAATTCTAGCTGAATAATTGTCTCCAGATGCTTCTATAGATTCATCTTGATCTGAACACTGCCCTCAGAATAAATGCAGAATTTACAGCCTCTGAGAGTCTGCAGAAAGTAAAATGCTTCTACTGTTATCATTACTGTTGGGATTTATTAGACAGCTGCTTTTATGCCTAATAATTAAAACTTGCAGTGTCAGGAGATATTGCCACAGGTCTGAAATAAATTAATTCAAGCTGACATAAAGATTTAAATGAGCTTGGATTTTTCTTATGACACGGAGCTGTACCATCTCACTTTTTTTTTTCTTTAACAAATTTCTAACTTAGTCTGGGTTTGCAATAGAAATTTTTTTTCCCAAGAGATAATAAGCTCCTTTCATGAGGTGAGTTGCATAGCTTTCTACTTTTCCAAGAGAATTGAAATTTTTGGTTATTTTTCTCCAGTTACCCCTGTTTTCATAAGTTTACAGTGAAAGATCACAAAATATTTATTGTCTTTTAACTGATTTACACAAAGCCTCTGCAAGATGTCATTTGAGGTTCTGTGTTTCCTTTGATGCCAAGGATTTAGTTCTGTGTAAAAGTACCATGTCTAAACGGCTTTTCTGTGTATTTACAACTTCTTGGGCCTCATTACAAGAAAGACATGAGAAATGTTAATTTAGGGTATTTAAAAATCCACATTGGTGCTGTCAGAGGGAGGAAAAACCACCCTGAAACCAAACTTGCCTTTCAGAGTCAGTGTGCATATATCTAGTGGGATCATGTGGTCCTGGTTTAGCTTATATAAATAAATATGAACTATAAATAAATATTCACTAACATCATCTGTGAAATTTACTTGATGTTATTATGTCAATACTGTTTGTGTTTCCATAATTGAAGTCAAAATGAATTAAATATTTGAAGCAGAGCTCCACATAAGGGGTACTTCCCAAGAGGTATCCTTCATATTGCTGCTAAGATTAACAAATACATCTAAGGGGTTGAAGTAAATATTCTGAACATTTTATAAGTGTCTTGGTTGATTTGAATTTAATCTAATTTAAAAATAATTTCTCTCCATAATATAGCATAATGACAGCACAGGACAAGCTGTTCAGGCTTTCCATTTCACTGAATCACTGAAGCCTTTTGTTATGGATGGGGAATTTCCTCTTATAACATGTTTTTTCTGCCATTCTCTATAATGAAAGTTTCTTTCTCAGTGGGAATTAAGACATAATGTTTCACCGACAGAAACTCTTAAAATACCTTTGCTGTCTCAAAATTGCTTCTCCTATAGTCTTCTGTTCAGCAGGACAGTCTTTTAAAATGCACATTACTCACTGATCTTTTAAAGGGACTAGATCTCAATGCTTTCTGAGGCAGACAGCAGCTTTGAGCTGTCCCTGCTCTGTTCAATATCAACATACTCATCTTGCATTCTCAAATGAACCAAAACTTTCGTTGTGCCACAGTACAGTATGACTGGCAATGAAAAATACTCTTAAAATCTTAAACCTGGGACTGTGAGCCTTATAGGACTGCAGGCTATGATTGGTACTGCTTTTAGCTGTTTCTGTAATTCTGCCTTGCAGGTACATACCTTAATGAAGCTGCATCTATTTGAGATGTAAGTTTACCTTTTAGTTTGGTAGGTTTGAGATACCAGATGCAAACTTGCAGATTTTTATTGTTTCTTTAACTTAAGTTTACTTCTACAGACTCTTGACTACAATGCTAAATTGAAATAGGCTTAAAATTTAAACCCAAATGTTGAAATTATAGAAGGGGTAAAAAAATGCCTAGATTTTTGGAGACAATTTTGGCAGTTCATTTCCCAGTAAAAATACTAGGAATTCCATGTTGTAAATAATAGGTCAGGTCCTGAGAAAACTCAGAGAAAATGAGCAGACAAGTGAATGAATTAAAAGAAAAATATAATGTACTCTGAGGAGAATTTCCCTTTTTTATGATTCTGTGCTTACACTGGATACCTGCTATTTAAAACTTGAACCATTTTCCCAGAGACCTTCTATTTGTCATTGGTCTTTAATTATATTTCCTTGGTAACATTTCACTTTTCTGTTTTCCCATTCCCTAGCTTTACCTTGAAATACAAGAGCTGGCTATTATTGAGAAAAGATACAGTTCAGGTCGATCTTAGTGCTCCTGGTTACTTTTACCAACTTTATATTTTATCAACTAATACAGTAGATTTACTCTTTGCATCGGTGGTGATCTAGTTGTCTTTCTTTGCTCTTAATGTTTCTTAAATGTTTCTTTTAACGTTCTGTAGAATCTTGAGGGCTGCAAAAAGAAAATCACTGGGATCAGTTGAATACAATCTAGTGGTCTAAGTATCTTGGTGACATAAAGATGTTTAAAGACCCTTTTAAGCTGCAGTGGTGAGCACATGAGAGATATGTCTTGCAATGATTAAGAAAGAAGACTGTGAAGGGATAACTCAAACATATGAATTATAAATTTATTTCAGTCTGTGATTTCTCATTGATTTGCCCACAGGACATCTGACTTATTGTGGTCCCACTGCAGAAAAGATAAAAGGACTATCTAGAGGTTAAAGCTGTTATTTGTTTCATTTGTTTCAGAACCTGAGAGTAATGTGGTCAATAAGCCGAAAATTGCCCTGGAGGCACACCTTACATTTCTTTACAGGCATCTTCACAGCTTCCGTAGTCCTCTTGCAAAGAAAAGGACAAACTAAAAGAAGTCTTCCTCGTGTGCTATTAGCTTGACACCTATATACATCTTTAGCAATGTCTGCCTGTTTCTGCAAACCTTCCAGGTCTTTGGCACTGGAGGCAAGAGGAGCAGCAGGTGGTTGTTACCCTTTGAGAGATAGCCTGAGAGTAAAATGCGATACTTTGTCAAGTTGTTTCTTAGAAATCTGTCAACAGCAGATGACTCAGGCTCTGCTCCTGCCTTTGCAAGGATGTGTGCTTTAGTGAGCATTTATTTTTATATAGAGTGTGTTGGCAAAGTAACACCATGCCGCAAAGTCTCTCTAAACTTTGCTGTGGTTTCTCAAAATCACATAATTTTGCCAAGGTTTCTTTTTTTGTTTTCATGGAGTGAAAATGCACAAACTTTCTGCTGTCTTTCAGAAGTTTTCTTGCAAAACATGCAAGAGCAAAGCATCTCAAGGAAAAAATGAGATTAAGGTTTCTGTATATGTGAAAAGTGTCGTTTTAGCCTCATCCTTAGAAATTGCAGAACATTTATATTTTTTTCAAAATATTAATGTAAGGCAAATTCCGAGCACAACACAATTCAAAGAGTTGAAGTTTATCGAAGTAATGAAGATCTGATGGAGATGTTAGGCAATCTTAAGAGAGTAACAGTTGATTATAAGCCAGTTTACAATATACTTCAGACCTTACCTGCCCACCTCCTGACAACCTGTAATTAACTAACTTGATAGGGACACACTTCCTACCACTGATGAGTATTTCCCTTTCTTACTGTGTGTTTTCACTGGTGATGCCAATAAATCTTTTCCTGATCATTGTACCGCTTTTGTGCTTAGAAGCTAATTGCTTTGTTATGAATGTTGTTCTATTTTCCCAATTTATCAAACAACAAGATTAAATGTAGCAGCAAATTTTTAATAGTAACAATTATAAATAGATACAATTAAAGTATTGGAGATTAATACAATCAAAGTGCATATATTTGAGAATATACAAAATTTGGCAGTAAGAAATTTAGTATAATTGAGGTTCGTATAAAGCATAAGCAAAACTGACCGGGGAGGGGCCATCCCTCCGACCGGGAATACGGGGAGGGACTCATCCCTCTTCACATACCAAAGCATCAAGGCCAACAATCCCACTTATATACTGTATGCTAAAGAAGCTTCTAGAAAACTCCTCTTAGTTTCTATTCCTAAAATCTACATCACTACGTTGTATGGCACATGCTCTGCTGATGAGTTCGGGGGTCTCTCATCCTTTTGAGGGTCTCATTTCCGATGAAGGCTCGTTGTCTTCATCACTGACCGAGGTGTGACCTGCAGGTAGCACAGGCGCACTCTGTGACTGAGCAGATGTTTTCCATGACAGGACTTTAATTGCATCCCATCCTGGCCTCATCCCATTTTGGCCCATTTCAAGGTCAAAACTTTCTATTTCTAGATGCTGCTTGTCAGACCTACATCCTTCTACTATCCCTTCCAAAATACTTGTTCGACTCCCAACATCTGGAAGATGTCCTTTGTCCTGTCTCACCCATCTTCCCCCTTCACTCTGTAACAATTGCCTTCTACTGATCTAAATACAATTTTGTTAATATAGTTACAATTTAATTAGCACGAATCACATTTATCACAGCTTTACAGAGTATATTTATCTTTCTCTACACTTAAATAGATGATTTCAGCAAGAGAGCCACTATATAAGGGTGTCACACTGCCTTAGAGCCATTTCGCTTTCTGTTCTAATTCTGCCTGTTTTTGCAATGCATTTTCATTTACTGGAAAAGCTTTAAGATACCAGCAGGGGCTGGCATACAGCAGAAAGCAAGAGTCTTTTTTCCATTTCAAGCACAGTTTTTTTCCTGATTTTCATTCTCATAGTGGGGATCAGGGATTTATTTGGGGTTATAAGATGTGCTCTGTGAGGCAATTAAACCTGATCTGCTCATTTGGCTGCAGCCTAATTAAAATCTTGGAATACCTTGTTGTAGTGGATCCATCCTTGTGCTGTGGTTAAGAACATCCATCCAGGCTTTGGTAGATCAGATTGTTCTGCATATTGTTCATAGATAGTTCTGCATATTGCCAGATTTCAGGCTTTTCTGGGCAGAAAGTATCTCCTCGTACTTGTTTTCTCTGTTGTCAGGCATGATAGGGCCTTAATATGGATGGACTTGCTGTAGAAATCCTGTGTGATATTGAATAGCAAATTCTTGGACTGTTTTCCTTCAGGAAGGTGGCTTGCTTTCCTCCTCACAGCTTGCTGTGGGAATTTCCTTTAAAGCCTGAAAATCAAGTTATAACCTTATTTAACACAGAGCTGGGAGTTGTTCCATCTTGGATTATTTGATCATGTGAATGTGGCTTCTCTTTTCTTTGCAAGCCAGGTTGAGCTCAAGATCCTTTTACTGCTCCTGATGATCAATTAAGTGTTAACCACGAAAGGGAAAATTTAGTAGTGGGAGAGATATGCCTTTTCTGAATTTGAAAGTGACATTGGAAACAGTAGACCATATTGAAGTTTCGCTGTGAAATCTTAATCCATATTTCTCCTCTCTTGCTGGCAGATTGGGTTTGTGCCTAGAGTAACTGTTGCTAGAAACTAGTGTTCCAACAGAGTGCTGCACATCCAGAAGTCCTGAGGAACTTTGTTTTGCCATAACCAAGTATGCCTATTCCTGTACTAATTCTTTTAATAAACTAGGCACAGTAGTCTGCTTTGTAGTGTGAGAAACATAAAATATAGTTTGTATTTGTTTTTTGTGATAAGGCTCTTAACTTGCTTTATTTGGTTACACAACAGTATTGACTTGAAAGTGCAAATTTTAACTACACTCAAGTAAAATCCATGTGTGACTTAAGAGTATGGTGGACTTAGAGCATACAGAAGTGAAACCATAACTTCAGTTTCCTTACTTTACTATTGATCTGTGATATGAAATTCATCTCTTTTGGAAAACCTCATTTTTTTACCTTTGCCATATTACTAGGGTTTTTAATGTTTTGAGTTTTTTGTTTTGTTTTGTTTTGTTTTCTCCAGGAAGTTATACAACATTAATTTCCCAAGCTTACTTTTTTTTCCCACTCTAGTTTGACAATTTGTGTTTTGAAGAGTTTCCATGCTATGCAGATTACAAGAAGAAACCAGAATTGCTATAGCCACCGGTTTTAGTGTCTGATTTACTGAATCTTAAGACCAGTTGCTATACCAACATTGTCATCGTAGTACAGAAGTCAATATTTTAGCTTGTAAGATGCATTATAAATCCAGAATTACTGATTTCTCAATCAAGTCTGCCTAGGAATACTGGAATTTTTACTCTTCAGAAATACAGTTTTCTTACTCTTTTTTCCCCAAAGGAGGAGCAAGCACTAAATATAATATACATTTAATAGTACACTGAAATCTGTCAGCTTATATTTCAAGAAAGTCAGAGTGTATTAACATTGGTAAATTAAGTATTTAAGATACTTTTCTTCCTTCATTTAAAGAATTCTGACACATCAGTGAGTCTGTACCTTTCCTGTATTGAGTAGACTGCAATGTCTTCATAAATTGCATTGTTTCACTCATGTTTTGCAAATTTCTCTGACTTTTGTACCAGACATGATTACTTCTGTAAGGTAGTTTCCTCTACTTTCTGTAATGAAATCAGTTACATGCTTCCCTTCAATTTAATTCCTGCATTTTCACTTTTAGTGGGAATGAGGTAAATGAGTGCAGTTCACATGCCAAAAGGTGGAAAGGTGTGGCATATGCACAGCAGCTGTCACAAGGACACAAGATATAAAGGTGAATTACAGCAGCTTATTGAGGAATTAATTACTTGTCACATTTAAGTCTTCAGACTGGAATTAAATTCTTCAATTTGATGCAATCTGTTGTTGGCAGAAAGAGAGAAAGCACACCAAGAAACAATTGGGACATACTTGCATACACTTTCACCTACCCTAGTTGGGTCATTGCAAGCAAACTCTGCTGTTTACATACTGAAGCACCAGCAAATCACAGTCATTGAGGTTGGAAGCAACCTCTTGGGATCATCTTGTCTAGCCTCACTGTTCAAGCTAGAGTAGGTTTTCCCTGAACATATCCAGCCAAGCTTTTAATATCTTCATGGAGAATCCATAATCCCTCTCAGCAGCCTGTTCTACCACCCTCAAATGGATGTGTTTTCCTGTGATTAGATATAATATTTGTCTTTTCATTTGCTTATATTGTCTCCTGTCCTATCACTGGGCATTACTGAGAAGAGCCTGGTTCCCTCTTTTTAATTTCCTCCTATCAAGTGTTTATACACATTGATAAGATCCTTCCACTAGTGTTCTTTTGTCCCTTATAAAGAGTCTCTAGTCTTTCAGGCTCTCTTCATCTTCCATAGATGGCCCAGTCCCTTAATCATCTTTGTGGTCTTACCCTGAACTTCTCCAGTAAATCCTTGTCTTTGTTCTACTGGGGAACCCAGAACTGGACACAGCACTCCAGATGCATCCACATCAGTGCTGAGTAGAGAGGAAGGATCGCTTTCCTCAGTCTGATGAGGATGCTTATCCTAATGCAAGCCAGCATGCTGTTTTACTTTGTTGTTTTTTTTTTGTTACAGTAGTGTATTCCAGCCTCATAGTTCTTTTCCAGCAGGATCCCCAAAGTCCTTCTAGGCAAACCTGCTTTCCAACCAGTCAACTCTCAGACTCTACTGGTGATTTCTGGTTTCCCATCAAGCCAGTCATCTCATTGAGGAAGGCAATGAGGTTGGTCAGGTATGATTTCCTCTTTGTGACTCCATGCTGACAACTCCCTTTTTGTCTTTCATGTGTCAAATGCTTTCCAGAAGAATTTTCTCCATCATCTTTCCAGAGATTGAGGTGAGGCTGACCAGCCTGTAGTTCCCTGAATCCTCCTTCTTGTACTTCTTCAAGATCAGAAAAACATTTACTGCCTTCCAGTTTGGGGTATGAAGGCTGAGTATGTAGTACCAAGGAGATGTGTTTAAAACCTGAAAGAATTCTGTGTGATTTTGTTCTGGAATTAATGCAATAAAATACTGATCCACTTGAGAAAAGTTGTTGGAATGCCGGTAATTGAATTTTTGTTCCATGAGGGCAGCATGTGTGGCTGCTCTTCCTGCTGAGTCCTCCAAGTACTATGGCATATGCTTGTTAGGGTTATCTGAAAAACTGCTTCGGGTACACATTGGTGGAAGTCTTGCTTTATGTTTGTGATGTCTGAAGTGGCACTGGTGCAGCCCTTTAAAAACGTAGAATTGGGTCTTTTAGAAGACTTTACTGCATTTAAAGTGGCATTTATGTGGGATGAAAACTTGTGCTTTAAAAGGACAAGTGTCCTGCAGGTTGGAGTGGTGTCCAGAGCAGCCAGGATCTTGATCAGTTGTCAGCAGTACTTCATGTGCAGTGCCAAATTCTGCACAAAATTTGCCCTGCCAGTTTGAGAGCTACTGCAGACACCCCTACAGTCTTCTGCAGGATCACATCCTCTCTCAGTTGCTAATGGTGTCTGCCCTCAGCTGCATTCTTGAGCTGCACTTCTTGTCCAGGGTTTGCTCTGGTAAAGGCACTGATGTTTATAGAGCCTTCAGTACTGCAGTGACCCTTGTCTCTCCTGGCAGAGGAGTAGCTGGTAGTCAGGGTATGCTTTCCAGTCCCTGTGTCCAGAGGCCTTGCTTTCTTCTCTCAGCAAAAGTTCTCCACGGTATTGCTTCTGAAGTGCTCGTGTGGCCTCGATTACAGCGGTTCAGTACAGTGACACTGTCGTCATGCTTTATTTTTAAAAACGACAGCAGCAAAACAGAAATATCAATTCAATGTCACATTCGCCATGGGAGATTCAGTCTAGTGGAGAGAACAATGGCCTGACAATCAAGGGGTCAGCCTCTATTTTTGGTTTGCTCGCTGACTGGCTGCATGGCCTTGGGCAAATTGCTTTCACCTCTCTGTGCTTCTGCTTTCCCTCTGACTCCCTGCCTGTCTTTCTCATTTTGGTGATTAGCTCCCCTAGGCAAGGAATGCCTCTTGTTTGTGCAGTTCCCTGTGGTTTGTTGGAGCCCTTGGGGTCTCCAACCCTGTAACAATAAGGATTCACATCAGTATTACCACTTATCTCTCATATACAGTTCTGAGGAGCCTAATTTTCACAAAGGGATGGATGTTCCTGGCCCTTGTGTTAACAGTATACAACAGGGAGCTATGACAAAAAGCTTCTCTTTTTGATGTGTCAGAGCTATCACATACCCAGGGCTTAGATCAGGACTCGTGCAAGTGTTGTTCCTGCTGATGCTGGTGTCACTCACACAGGAGTGTGACATGTCCTGTGCTTGTGTAGGTGGCCCAAGAGTGAGATGTGCTCAGTCAGCACATGGTCTGCCAGCAAGCTGGCCCTCCATATCTGCAAGATATGCTCATGATCAGGCCTTGAGCCACATAGCAAGTTTTGGAATAGTTGATTCCCTGTGCGATCTGTCTATATTGCTGTTTGGAGTCTGGAGTAGCCAAGAATCTTACACATGGTTAGAGATCCAGATCTACAGGAACTGAGAGAATAGTCAGTACTGTCCTCACTCAGGGCTGGTTGGAGCTATGCAGTACTGTGCTGGCATGTAGAAGCAGACCAGGATACCCTCTGTTAATTGGCTGCTATAAAGGTAAGTAGCTCATGATTTCCCTAATCCTGACTTGTTAGAGCCATTCAGCCTTGAGGCAGTGTTCTTCTTTTGAAAGATTTTCCAGCAGTTGTGTTTCCCTTTTCTCACAGTTGTCACCAGAGCAGGCACTGCCTGTTGGGCTGATATTTGTGTGTCAGTCCCCTGACAAGCCCCTTCCCCATCCAGAAGTGTCCCAGCTGGGATCTGTCGTACACTACTGTGACACTCACACTACTTGCTGTTCCTTCCTCGTAAGCTGTCAGGAGTTTGTGTTTAGTGACAGCATTATGTCATTAGGGGGTTTTTTCTTCACGTGCTATGTGATGTTGCAGTCATGATTTTATTATGGATCTTGTTGTGATTCCCCTTAAAGCTTCAGTTTCTACAGTAATGGAAACTGGGGCTTCCTTCTTAAAAATAGTTGTGATGCTCAGCTCTTTGGAGCAGAAAATATGATTCTAAAATGCTAGAATATTGAAGCAATAAGTAAAAATATATCAGTTTGTTCTATTTCTTATACTCTGAGTTTTTGAAAGGTCAGGATTGACAGAACTAATTGCATAATGTTGGGAAGAAATTATAACCTGCTGCCACCCACTGTCCATGCCATTTTAGTGGTACTGAACACCCACCTCCCAAAGTGGAGGATACGCTCCCATGATGGATCCATATCTCATCTCTTGTCGTGGCAACAATACAGGCTGGGATGTATTCATCCTCCAAAGCATTATATGACTGTGATGATTTCACCAAATACATGTTCAAAATGGACAAGTACTATAATAAGATGTGTCAGTATGTTTTTAATTTGCATAGGAATTAGCATATATAAACCACATGGGGTTGAAAATTCTCCCTGAAACTTCTCTGCGTTATTATTACTGGACTACAAAATATAGTCATTACTATATCATTGTGAATACTATTAATACAACAATCATTACCATTGTTTTTTAAAAACAACTAGTTGTAACTAATATTGTTGTTTTAAAGCTATGAGTGAGGGAAAATTGGGGTCATATCCCTTAGGGCTAGTCATTAAAGTCAGCATGGACAAGAGATTGTAGTAATTTAACAGTTAGAATTCCCTTTAAAAGTCTGCTGTTAGCAATAATATGTATGAAAGCAAACATTTCGACTCCTGTCGTTTAATGCAAAAAGTGCATTTGTAGTCAGGCTGGCTATGAGATCACATGTGGGGGATGCCTAGGATCCAGCCCCAGGGCTGGAGGAAAGTGCCAGAGCCATACACTGTATGTCAGCTCAGCCTCTGGAGCTGCCCGGGAGCTGCAGCAGGGGATGCCAGACAAATAACCCGCATGCTCAGCCTGAGGCTCACCAGGTCTTTTACACTCCACTTACATGATGGCTGGATGAGCCCTGCTTATATCTGATAAAAATGTGATTGTCTGGCACATATGCTGTGTAGATTTCCTGGCTATTTGTACACGAAGAGTAATTTTCATCTCTGTGATCACTTAAATTACTGTTCAGTAATGGGCTGTAAACAGGACTGTCTAAGAGCCTGTAAGGGTTAATGTCTTAGTTGTTTGTTCATCATCAGAGGGGAGAAAATAGTAAAGAACACATTGGAGGAAATGGTATCTGTGACTTCTAGCAAAATTTAAAGTCTCAAATCTTGAGGAGGGGTAGTAGCAAGACTGATTTTGCAATTAGATTTCAAGAAGAAGATATTATCTCACATCATATTGCTGTTTGTCTCAAAATGTACATCACATTACAGGAGCTGTAACAGGGAGGTGTTGATATTGCTATGGGAAATGTAATGTTTTGCATTCCCTAATGTTGATTATTTTAGCCAGCTCCCTGTTTTAGATCTTACACAATATCTCAGAGCCATAAAATCTTTGGTGTGCCTATCCTTGTGTGGGACCCCCGTGAAAGAGGGAGATACAGCATGCCTTAGCTGAAGAGAGAAGCAGCTTTCCAAGCCTTTTCTTCCCTTGCTTTCCCTGACACCCCCTCCTTCGCTTATAGTGGCACTGGAGAAATTCTCCTGTTATTCCACTGCAGGCTGTTTCGCTGTGCGAGCTGCGTGTGCTGGGGAGAGGAGCGCTGCTGAGAGGAGCTGCACACACTGCGCTTTCCCTCCAGCAGAATCCTCCTGACCACCTGCAGCATAAGAGTTCAGCTGGGAGGGCTGGGAATGGGGGCATTTCTGTTCTCCCCACCCTCTGCCTTCCTTCTGAAAACCTTACAGTTCTTCACTTAATAATGTGGAGTACATATGCTATGAATAAAATATTAGTGCAAAGTGGGGAATATACTTTAGGGGTTTTTATCCGGAAAGGAATATGAAACAAAGCAGGAATAGAACACAGTTACTACTTCAGGTAAATCTGCTTATTGGTTTATTTTTTACCATTTCTAATGATGATACCCTTATCTTTGTCGTGCATGATACTACAGTGAGATGACTTCATTCCTGGTGTTGTGCATCACTGTCCTTGCAATGCAGTTCTTTCAGTTCATCATAGTAGTGTGTGATTTAATCATAGGATGGGGAGCACCTTACAATATTGAATGCTGAGATGCAGTGGACATGACAAAAAATTTTTAGTTTTGGTTTTCTGAACTTGTGAAAAATGTATCTCTGCAAAATATTTATAAGGACTATGTAGGGGGAGTGTTGATTTTCTTGAAGATGCTTTGATTTGTCTCTTTATTTATAATGACCTTAAATAATGTTTTGAAATAGCTTATTTCCCAAATGCAGACTTTAAAAATCAAATCTAGCAACAGAGAGGCTTAAATGAATAAAGTAATTTTGCTTCTTAAATTTGTGAGTAAGTATAAATATTTAGTCCGTGTTTATTGGCACTGCTAAAATCCCAAGTAATGCAGTGCTGTGTGGCTGCCTAAGGAAGTGGACACAACCATGGCAGGAGTTTCCTTCAACATACAGATGTGCTGAGAGCTCACTGATGCAAAGTAAACTACTTATTGATATAAAGATGCTTTGAGGATCCACAGTGTTCTCTGTAACTGATGTAGGACGTGTTTCCTTCAGCATTGCATCTATTTTTTCGTATTGACAGTGTTTTGACAAACATTCTGTTGTGTTCCTGCATATGTTCTCTCTTAATGCATTTTAACTGTTTTCTAGGAAGCAGCACTAACATTAAACACTGTTTTCTCCTGCTGCAGTCATAACACAGTTTTTACAAGCATCAGTGTGAAATCTTGCCAGATGCGTCACAGCATCTGTGTTTTGACGCTGGAGAAGTGGTGTGTTATCCCACTAATGTAGGGGGAACCACCACTTCTGAAGTCAGCAGAAGCTGAAACATTATTACACTGCATACACTTAAGCATAGGTAATGGGAGGATAATTCTCTCTTCTGTGTTCTGTCTTGCCAGCTGCAGCAGCTTCAAAATCTTGGATGTTTATTTTTATTGTAGGATGGACAGCAAAAAAAAAAACCAAAACAAAACAAGAAAAAACCAACAAGTTAGGCATATTCAAGTAACTGATGGTTTTGGGTCATTGTGAAACATTACTGTTCTTCTATAAACACAACTTTAAAGGATGTAATGTCTCTCTTGCAATTATAATCAATTTAAACAGAGACAGGGCATGCCATTAGAGACTGTACCTTGGGCTTGTCGCTGCTGAGTTGTTCCCATCTCTGCTGCCTGTGCTATGTAGATGATCTTTGTACTGATCATAGAAAATAGGACTGTGAATAACTGATAGTTATTCATAATTCTGGAAGCAACAGACACCATAGCTCTGGCTGTCAGTAAGAAAAATAGGGGCAAAGATATTAAAGAGACTCTAGCCTGGGGATCCCAGTTTTTATAAAAATAAAAACTTCATGGAGTTTCCTCCCTTGATATCCAGTCCAGAAAAACAGCTCTGTTCTGACTCTGTGCTTTGCCAGGAGGCTAATGAGAAATTTCTGCCATCCCTGCCAATGCTTCTGCAATTAAATGAGAAGGCCCTTGTAATAGAAAAATTTACATGAGTTGCTAGAGTGTGCAGTAGGAGGAAAAAGCTGAGGGAGAGACCAAGAAAGCAGCTGTGCCTTTATATGCCCAGGTTAGCAGTAGGGGGACTACTTTGAAAGTATGTGAGGTCCACGTTTGTCCATATGAATTTTTGGCTGCTGGGTGGGTGCCACAGGCAAGGTATGGGAGTTTGGAACAACCTGCCAGTCAGGAACTCCTGCCTTGCTCTCTTCCCCAAGTTCTTGGTAAAATAATACTTAGCACACCCACCAGAGTATTGCTCTACTTCTGTGGCTCCACACTGTATATGGTTGGATATTCAGTCTCTTTCAAACGAGAAACTAAACACAAGGATGTAGCAGCAAGTGCCACTAAAAATATGTCTTTGTTGAACCTTTACAAGCAGTTGTGCAGGTGCAGAGCAACACATGCATCAGATTTGAGGTGATTTTATTTGCATGTATTGACCTACATTTTTAATGTCTGAGTTGTCAGGGGGATGTTAGATGCAGTACAGAACAAAAGGGTTTGCACAGTGCTGTGGAGAGGAAGCAAAGACGAACCAGTGTAGTAGGGAAAACAAAGGGGCCAGGTTTAGTTGCTGGTGTATTATGAGCCTGGATTCACCCTGGAAATGCCTGGGAAATGTCTGCAGTGGTGCAAGGTGCTGGCAGGTGTCTTTGGAGCCGAGCTTGTACATATGCTAAGCACTTCTTTCCACCTGCTTCTCTCTTCCCCTCTCACTGAGTGACTTTATGTGTAGCGTGTCCTTGGCATTCAGTCATGTGGGAAGTGCAACAGCCCCATGGTCAGTAGCCAGGTCAGTCAGATTTCTCCTGCTGTGCCATTCTCCACTTTTGATGGGTGGTTGGACCTGGCCTCTGTTTTCCATATAAAGCTTTCCTTGCTGAGCCTTCACTCTTGGGAAGCCTTAAAGGTCATGGCAGGCTTCTGGCTGTAACTTCTGAAGAAAGCCAGTGAGGAGAGAGAAAGACTACAGGGTCTTCACTTCCAAGTGCTGACATTTCCCTGTGCAGTGGAATCAGACTTCTGGCTCCTGCCTTGGCTTCAATAGGAAGAAAGTAAAACTTGTGGTTATGTAACCGGTTGCTCTCACAAGTGACTTGTTATTTGTTCCCCAGTAGCAACCTCTGTTATCCAGTGACCATCATAATTATTGGGCAATTAAAAAACTACAAGTGGGTTTGTGGTTTATGCCTGAACTTAGGCAAAAAGTCATTTGAATCTAAAAAAAGACAATCTGCTTGGGAGTCATAAAATTGACACAAAGTTACCCTACCCTAAACTTGTATTTCAATGAAAATTACTGGTATACAGAATCTTTGAATACTGGTACAATAGCAAATGACAGAGGTGCTTTTTTTAAAAATATATTGATCTGAGAGTGTTGTTTTAATATCAACTGGAAAGAAATATCTGAAATATTTTGGGGTTTTCTTACGCTCTCCACCCATTCAGGAAAGCACTGAATAACCAAGTGTCTCAACAGCTACAGTCATAGAGGGCCACATCTCATCATATACATTTGTAAACTGTTTATATAAAGTGTATACAATGGCAAACTTAAGGTACATTTTCTTTTCTGCTTCTAGTGGGGTTCTCTAGTGTCTCAACTGATAAAATATATTTTACTATATGCAAAAAAGTTAAAAGTTATAAGAATGTGTATGTATCGTAGAAGATATTTATTGTCGATTCATACAAACAGCAGAGTATTTTATTTATGGTCTTAGAGGAAAATACATGTCAAGCCTACTTTTATGACTTAATATATACACAGATATATGTAAAATATGTCATGGAGAAGCAGGTATTCTGATGGTGTAAATATGGGAGAAAACTCATACAACTGGCTAGATATGAAATCTTATGTCAAATATTACATCCATTTACCAGTAGTTGACAAGACGAGAATGTGTTAGTTAATTTCATTTGTAAGAGCTGGATAATAAATTTAAAGAAATAGAGAATAAGCACTTTCCCAGCATTCACTGAAGAATGATGCCAAGAATACAATTAGTTTTGTTACATTGGTCCAGTTGAGTTTATGAATGATGCAGAACACAAAGGTCTCGCGTGCACAGAGCTGAGGTGTATTATAATTTACTGATTAGTCACAAACCCTTTCCATATGCCTTGATGTATTGCTAGACTGGGTCACCCTTAGAGGAGCTAATCATAAACAAACAGTCAAAAGCATTTCAGTCACTGTTAGTTGCTCTTAGGATGAGGCTGATGAGAGCCCGAAATGTTCCATTGTATCAGACATTAATGGCCTCATTTCGCACCCTTACAGTCCATGGCAAAGCCACCAGCACATTCAAAAGTGCAGGTGTTTGCTACTTGCACCATAAAGTACCTGTTGAGGGCTGTATTCCAGCTGCAACATGTGGATGAAACAGGTAGATGAAAAGGTAAAAATACACAAAATAGTCACATGATAATGGGTAATAATTTTGTAGTCTCAGTGACCCAGCTGACATTTCCCTCACTTTGACAGAATAACTAGGTTGAATATTTTTAGACGCTGTGTTTCTAGTCACTCCAATCCCTCTGAGGAGCTTTCTTTTGGTAAATTATGGGATAGTGATTTTGTTTGTTCATTTTTTTTCCTGGTATTTTTGAGGTGACCAGGAAATAACAATGAGCTGCTAATTTCCTTTGGACTCTGAAATAATGTATTCTGTAAGAATGAATGATTTTTATCACAAGCATAGCTCAGAAGTCTCTGTTGCTATACTAGGCTCTTGAGCAGGAAACAAATACCAGATAATTGCATGTCGTCAGTGTTCGAGTATTAAGAAAAATAAGGATCCCTTACAGCAAAAAAGGAAAATGCATTGATTCACTAAGGCAGAGTTAAAAAATATCTGGAATATAAACTACTGTATTAATTATCATCAGTCTTGAATTTTTCCAATGTTCTTTTACCCTGAAATATATATAAAACAGTAGCAGTTCTCTTCCAAGGAAAAATTATCTGTCTTTCCAATTATAAAAATTTGTGCATACTCGGTTTAAGATTTTAATTATAGAACTGAGATAGATTATTATCACAGTTAAAATAAGACCTAAAAAGTATTAAGAAGGAACTTTACTGAGCTGATAATTGGCTGCTAAACAGAGTCTGTTAATTTTGTGACTGTGAAATTTTGCTTACATCCCCTTTGGCCCCGTGTGTCCTGGTTTTCCCTTTTATAAAAGTGGGTAATAGTATTCCCCACCATTGTAATGTAAGCTGGGCTTCCCTGGAAGATATCATTGTTCAGAATTAGAGGTAATGCTGCCTCTTTATGCCAGTTGCTGGAACATGTAATTCAATCTGCTTTCATGACAGAAGCTTCATCAAACTCATTATATTAACCCTAGCTTATTCCTGCTGAGGTTCTGGTGGGTAGTATCTAAAGTGTCAAATGTTACTACTTCATCCTGCTTTAAATGCAAACTGTGATTTTTACCCCCTTTCCCCAACTCCCAGTTTATTAACACAGAAATTTTGCCTTTAAAGTTGTAAGAATTGTTTTAATGAGAACAAAAAAAAAACCCAAAACCACAAAACCCCTAACGCAGCTTTATTAGATTTATCCTTTTAATGAGTGCAGCTACATATATCTAATTACAATTATTGAATTCTCCAACCTCCTCCTTGGCCTGCAAAATATTAAATATGCTCCTGATAAATTGTTAGTCTCTCAGAAGAGCTAAAACAGCCTTGAAATCTGTAATTTGTTAATTGTCTACAACTTGACTAAATGCAAAGTTTCCCCTTGAGACATAGATAGCTGATATTATTACCGTGCACAGATTTGGTCAATGTGCCAACTCTGCAGAAAACTAAAAAAAA